>VXBJ01000131.1:19890-50942 GCA_013400055.1 Nycticryphes semicollaris | reverse complement strand
AAGGGATTAGAGCATGTCCGTATGAGGAAAGGCTGAGAGAGTGGGGACTCTTTAGCCTGGAGAAAAGAAGGCTGAGGGTAGACCTTATTAATGCTTATAAGTATCTGAAGGGTGGGTTGAAGAAAAATGGAGCCAGACTCTTTCCAGTGGTTTCCAGTGACAGGACGAGGGGCAATGGGCACAAACTGGAAAACAGGAAGTTCCATTTAAAGATGAGGAGAAACTTCTTTGTGGTGAGGGTGACAGAGCCCTGAAGCAGGCTGTCCAGGGAGGTTGTGGAGTCCTCTTCTCTGGAGACCTTCAAGACCTGCCTGGATGCCATCCTGACCTGCTTTAGCAGGGGAGTTGGACTGGATGATCTCTAGAGGTCCCTTCCAGTTCTGTGATTTTGTGACTTAAAGTTTACAAAGCTCTGAAAAGCCTAGACTCCTGTATTTTCATCTTATCACACTCTATGGTTCATGAGCAACCTGTTCTGCCTTCAAAGTCCTTCTGAGGAACAATTTCCCATGAGCGGTAAAACAGTAAAATGCATTATTCTCCCTGGGCTCCAACTGGGACATGGATCACTTGCATGAGAATTATTTCAGAGACCGTTCACTTTCCAGCCATGTGTGTGCACCTTCATTCACGTAAACTACCAAAACCTCACTTTTTTGGTGACATTTTTATATTGTCCCACAGGCATGATATACATTTATCAAGAACTAAAATGAATGCAGCTCATTTACATCAATAAATTGGGTTTTGTGAAGTACATTTCAGTACTTATACGGAAAAGTATTACTATACATATTACAAGTTTTCCAGATACTAGTAGTGTTGATCTTTAAAGAGTTTAACACCGAATGTTATTTTTTTTTCTGAGGAATATTTCTGAAAGGTGTTATTGGTTTTTGTATTGCTGAGGTGATATTTAAATTATTGTTAATAGGACGAAATGTTAAGATTTTTTTGAGTTACTTTTAGTAAGGAAATTGTATTTTTATATTAGATTAATCTTAGCTCTTTGAATGCTATTAATATGTTAATCTAAAATGCTGTTTTGCGTATATGGGGACAAGACTGACATGTTTTAATTATTGAGTTACAATATTTTAGGCACAAATCTTAATGAAATAATATTGAATTGTATTCAGTTAATTGTTCATAAGAAAGTTAAAAACCAAAAGGTTAGATAATTCTTTATGAACAGAGAAAGACAATACGTCAAAAATTCACACAGGAAAAAATTACCCCTGAAAATTCTCAGAGAGAAACCTGTTCTGACATGGCACCTGATGGAACAGAATTTGTAATTAGAAGAAGTCCAAATGAATGTCAGAGTCAACTAATTATTTCATCAGCCAATTAGGGGAACCAGTGATTTCACAGAGAGATTACAAAATCAATGAAGAGGGAACTAAAACGTTTTAAATTAAAGTGTTTCTAATGTTTATCTTGAAGGACACATCTGTCACTGGCTGTATATTGTTAAGCAGCCCTTGGTTTCCTTTGTTGAGTACAGCCAAAGTCAGACTTCCCTGAATTAACAGGTACCAGAAACTCTTTGCTGCCTGTGTGCCTGTCTTCTTGGGCTGAGACATTCCTCTCTCTTTAACCACATACACTAAACTCCAGGTTTTTTCTTGCCAAATGTTCATCTAGCACAGCAAAAATAAAAAAAAAAAAAAAAGGAACTTTTTCCTAGTTGAAAATAGAGAAAAAATCAGAAAGACCACCTTTTGCCTTGAATGCCCACATCAGTGAGTACAAAAAGCAGCTGAATCCACAGAAAACAGTTAAAGGTCATTACTTATTTTGGACTAAGACTTTGCTTACTTTGTACCACTGCTACAATCAAGATTTATTCACCCAAAGTAAATTCTCCATGCACTGGCAAACTCTGTAATGCATAGTACCATGGTCCTCAATACAAGTTCCCTGCTTGGCTCATCTATCTGCTCTACCAGCTTCTGACTGCTTGAATACTTGTACTCATTACAGTAAATCAAGTAACTGAAGCAGGAAATCAAATGGAAACAAAACCATTTATATTAGCTTTAGACTCCACCAACTTTAAATGTGTATCCTGGATATCACAGACAGGCATCTATCTGATCTATCACTGCATTTAACTCAGCTGTGATGAAGGACCTATCCCTAAAGAACCCTGATCCTGTGAACTGACAATATGGAGTTACATGATCCCTATGGATTAGGGCAGTGGTATATATAGATTCGTCGTTGGCATGCTGAGATTTGAGCTGTTGTCCAGGTTGTTCCATCAGAGGTGGGTCCATTCATTGTGTGACCTTCCTTTCCAATGCTGCAACAGCAGCTCCTACCTACAGATAGATTTTTTGCATATGCACTCACAGATGGGGCATGTGCAGCAGGGTTGATGGCACAGCACTATTTATCTTCATCTATTTTGATACACAGGAATGCTTAAGGTCCAATGGGAGTGATAAAGCCTGGAAATATAACAGCTTGCTGAATGACAATGTCGAACACAGTCCCACATGCCCCCTAGGATAATTCTGAGGCTTGTGTCTCAAATCCACTCTGCAGTTTGGAAGAGTATGTAATATCAAGATTTGTACGTTACATGGATGGTAAGTTTAAAAAATGTCCTCAAAAGTTCAGGCCCTGATCTAGGATTTTATCAGATTTCTACAAGTGTAGGCATTCCTTCAGCATTGGCTAATTTGGCTTGCTAGTTTCTAGTCTATATGCTTGTATTTTACAAAGCTTTGTTCTCACTTAGGATATGAGTCTTATTCTCATCCAGCTTTGATGATATGAATTCAAGATAAACTCACTGAAGCGAATTTTGAGGCAGGTACAAAGAGGAGAACGCAGAGAAATAGAAAAATAATTGGAAAAATTGATTGCTAAAAAATGAAAAACAGTTGTGAAATTCTAATATAGAGTTTCAGTTCAAAATCAATGCATATTTCATCTAATCTTATTTCCCATTAATAAAAGTATTTTCATTAACAACAGCCTAGTATTGGGGATGGAGTTTAGATAGGAGAGGTGTTTCTTCTTGTTGGAAAAGCAAGTACAACCACAGAGAGGAGTACAAGTTTGTAATGGGTAAAGAGGGTATTTGAATGAAGGAGCATTGTCACATCATTGTAGTCTTAGTGCACATTTGTATTCACCTTCTCTTCCGTGTGCCAGAACTTCAGATGACAGCGCAGAACACAAGTAGTTATTAGGATGCATTGTTTGTACCAAGGGGCAATCCAGAGACCTAATAAGACCCTCTGTGTTACTCCATGTTTCCTGTGTTAAACGAGGGCCATGTTTCCTGTGCCAAACAAGGGCTCCAAGTGGGGTTTGCCTTGAGTAACTTCAAACATGTAAAAAATAGATCATGGTGCCAATCTGTCTTCCTAAAAGAGAGGTAAGAAAACCATCTCCAGGCATTGACTTGTGTATCTTTTGTGTGTGGAAAGGATAAATGGACTCCTGGAGTTGTTTTTCTCTCTTCATTGACTAGTGAGTGCCTAGATCCCTAAGTCACATTAAATTAATCTCTACCTTGTACACATGGGCAAATTATTCTCATCTGTGTTACATGTCAACATCACCTGAGCCAGTGGCAAAAATCCATTGAACCTGAGTGATAAAAAGTATAGCCTTTTAGATTTGAGGAACAAATGTTTAATAACAGAAAAGACAGGTTTGCCCATTTGAATAACATGTGTTCCCAATTCCCCATTGCAAAACACTCTAGCCACTACAGAAAACAGAAAGATAGAGTGTTTAAGAGAAAGACCTTCACCTTCAGTTTATGGACAAATGGCAGATGCAGATGCAGACATATTTTCAGATAGGGGCCAGTGGTATGGACTGACTGATGCACTCCTCAGGACTGCCTCAGATTTTGCTGCAGAGTCAGAGAACAGACCCTCCCTAGAAGTACAGAGGTATTTTTAAAGTGGATTATAACGTTTGCCCTTTCAAAATTGTTCAGCTTATTTTGTAAAATGGCTATAAAGCTCACATAATTGACTCACGTTCTAAATCTGGAGCCATTATTTTTCCTACTACTGCAGTAGTTAATAAAACTTTTATCATTGCCATTGGCAAGTTGTTAGTGCTTTATTTTTATTAAAGAGAATATAAAACTGTGAATGATTTTAAGAGAATCCTTTTATTAGTAAAACTTCCTACATGTCAAATAATAAAATGCCTAGACATCCCGTATTACAGAGAGAAAAACTGTAACAAAGTTAGTTTTATTGACTTATACTTGGCTGCATCACCATGTAGTCTGGTGGTTTTCAGACTACGCTTTTGAGACCCCTGGAATCCACCTGAGCTTCTTTTACAAGACCCATATGCTCTCAGTACAGCATTCCATAAGTCTAATGGAAATATATCGACAGATGTAAATCAAACCCCACTGCATTAGATGGTGCTGCAGAAGAACTTAAATGTGTGCTGACCTTCCAGCCACCAGTTTAATGACTGTAACATCAGACACTGTGTACAACCCACAATTTGCTGTCCTGTGTGAAAAAGTAGTACACAAATCACATTGTATTTTTGCCACAAATATTGATATTGATTTACAAAAATTGAATGGAGATATTTGTGGAAAGACATTTGATCCTTTCCACAAATAGATGCCTTCTATTCCAAGGTTGGTCTGGTGTATCCTTCTTCTACCTATCTGCCCAAGATGTAGCAAAATAAATTCAAGGAAGAGCAGACCAGAGCATACCAGAAAATTTTCACTGTATCACTGAGCACCAAAAAATCAAACTTCACCAAATAGTCTGAAACATGTCGTGCACAGTTACTGTGGTATCCACAGAGAAGCCTTCCCATCACTCTCCAGTACCCATCACCTCTTCAATATCTTTACAATAGTTCTACTCATATTATTCTTCTCATTTTGTTTTTGCTTAGAAAAAACTTGAAAACAATTTTAAATAAGAATCAAATTATTTTTGCATGAATGCTCAGCTGTTGGTAATCTAAGAAAGTAAAATATTTTTGCAAGTCTGCATATATTTTGAAACACAATTGCATAAATTGCCACAGTATTATTTTGCTGAGCTTAAGGCCAGAAGAGGGTATTAGATCATCTAGAATTGCCTCTCATGTGTCTCAGACCACTACATTTCACCCATTTCTCATTCCCTTGAACCTGGCACTTTGTTTTTTTGAGTGTGTATTTCATGTATTCCAGAAAAAAAATTACTGTTGATTTGAAAACATATGAGAGACCATCCAGCAGTTTCTTTCTTTTGCTTTTTTTTTTTTTTTTTTAATTCCTGAGCATCCTCAGCATTAAATTCTTTTTTCCTGCCTTCATTTCTGAACAGGAGCCAAGGACCAGGTCTTAGATAAACTGTTTCTTTGTAGACACTGAAGAACCTTCTAATACTCAGCATCCACTTGGTGGTATTTAATCAAATTGCTTCAACTTTATTGATAAGCTAAGGAAATTCAAGTTTCCAGTCCTTTCGCACTCCTGCCCTAGCCAGCATGAGCAACCACACTGATTCTGGCCACTTTCTCTCTCTAGGCTGCCTTCTCTTTCCTGCCTACATGGTATTTGTGCATCTGGGTGGCAAATCAGTCTGAAAATAGCCTGATGCAAAAGAATATAAGAATCGAGGGAGGAAATAATGCAGAGACTACAAGTCTGGAAAAGGTAGGCTTGCCCTTGTCAGCCAGCACCCTGGTTAATGCCAACTGCATATGCTTGTGCAACTGTGAGATAAGGCACTCTGTTCAGCTCATCATTCTTTTTTTCTTTATATTTTCCATCTCGGAAATCCCTCTTCAAGTATGGTCTCAGGAGGCGATCATAGTATGAGAGTATCACTGCTGTTAAAAAAACTTGCCAAAGGAAAACCTCCTGCCTCCTGTTATTCATCATTCTTCTCTTTATATGGCCAAGGTTCTCATTCACCTTTTCCACAGCACTGGACAAGGACTCAGTTTGAATTGCTTCTCCATTATAATGCTAAATCCTTTTCAAGGTTAACTGTCTTCCAAGATATGGTCCCCTCTACCAACAGCATCTTAAATTTCTTAGAAAACATGAGCACTTCTCCTATGAAGAGAAACGCATTCTTACATTCCCATATAGCATGGTTGTTCCTGCATACACTTACTAAATTTAGTCCCACTCTCCCTGATGTTGCTTAATACATTTAAGACAGGGAATTATTTCTTACCTGGGTAAACATTTTTTGAAATATTTCATCTAGCTTTTAGTTATTTTCACGTTATAATGAAGGCAAAAATGGGAAATTAGGTGTCAAATAAAGCTGTTTTCCTTTTGTGGAGAAATCATTGCATTACACATAAACAGGGAAAATATGTGTTTCCTCTTATATTTTCTCGCCATATCTCCTTTTCCTGTTCTTGCTTATGTACTTGAATGACGAATTTTCCTTACTGCATGCAGAAAGTAGTCTGTAGATCATATATTCACAACAAATATTCATACCATCCTTGAAATTGTACATACTGCATTGTTGGAAATGCAGAGTACAATTTTTTTAGATAGACTTTGAAATAAATTGCTGAGAAGGCTTACAGATCAGCACAGAATCACCACAACGGCCAGGACATAGATAAAAGACAATGTCCCATATCTCTTCAGTTCAATCAGGCATTTCAAAATGCTGATGAAGAAACCAAAGTGACTGCTTCGTGCTCCACTTCCACAGTGAGTGAAACAAAAAGCAATTTTATATTGCATAGCCGATGACAACTGTGCCTCTTGTGACTAATGTTAAAACATCTTTAAATCAAGGGGATTATCTTCCCTAGAATTTGTGGCTTGGCCTTCTGGTTGTTATTTTTTTTTTGGTTTGGTTTGGTTTTTTTTTCACCCCACTCTATTACAACTGCAATCCCTCAATTGTCTGGTTTACTAATTATTCATCAGATCTAAAGGCCGCCTTGTAACTAGACATTCTCTGATTAAAAGCTCCTTGCATTGTCTTAATTTCCATATATGGAAACTTTTTAAAATGCAAACCTGTGGCTAAAGATTATGTAAAATAATCTGGTACAAGTCACTAAAGAGAACAATTGTATGGGGGTTTGCAGTGGCTTTGTAAATCTAATTATAAATCTCAGGGAGGCAATCAAATATTATGCATAATTTATGTGAAAGGTTGACGTCTGTGGGGGCTACCTCCAACCATATTTTGACAGAACCATAAACTAAGCCCAGGCAGGAAATATTTGATTAGAGGACCAGGGTTCTCCAAGCAGAATAAAAATGTTGCCATAGAACTGGTAAGAACCAAGTTATTTCTCCTCTTCAGTTCATAGTTCACAGGTGTCCACACCAAACAACACGGCTTTTCTTGGAACTGAACTCAGACCCACCTTCTCATTTTCTCCAACTAAGCGAACTCTCCTGTTCTGCACTGAGATGTGTTAGCCAGGAGAGGTTCATGGGAGTATAAACTTCTTCTTTCTGACAAGAAAACTATTTCACTCTTCAGGGTTACAAAGAAATTTTACCAGTACTGTATTTAAGACAAAACACAGATGAGAAACACTGTTACAACTATGTGATGGTTTTGTACAGCCTCATATTAAAGAGACAGGATTTGTAGAGAGAAAATATGTTTTTATTAGGCAAATTGATAACAAGCAACTAAAAAGGCAGGCCATGAGGTCTTTCTGATCTAGAGAGTTTAATAATTCTGGTTTAATAAGAGTTATTACCTCTCAAGAAACCTTACCTTGTTTGGGTTTTTGTTGTTTTTTGGTTGGTTGGTTGGGGTTTTTTGGTTTGGTTTGCTTTTGTTTTTGGTTTTTTTAAATCCAGCATCCCATCCACATACCATGGAAGCAATTTCCACAGAGACTCGAAAGCGATGGTGAAATCCCCAGTGGACCTACAGAAGTCTCTCACATTTCCACACTTTTGAAGCCAAACATCTCAGAGATTAACATTTTGTGACTCACTGGCTTAAGAACAGAGGGGCCTATTTCCACCTGTTATGGTGGAAAGACTTCCAAAGGGACAAAGGCTTTGCAGCATTCTGTAAAAATAGCTTCACATTGCTTCTTCTCCCACAATGATGGGGGACACAGCAAAAAATTGGGTTGAGTGGTTTTCTCATGGATCATAGATGTAGTCTAATTTGAAATTAAGAAATAATTATAATAAAAAAGAGTTATATACTAAATGGAGCAAATAATGACTAGCCCTAAGAGTTGAAATTTGTCTACACCCGGTGGGGCATGCCCTCTCCGTTAACCATCCTCATACGGAAGTGAATGCCCATAATACTTTAAGTATTGCCATGGAGTTTCAAAACATCATGAAAAATAAGCCTGCTTCTAGGTGAACAATGTCAGTCTCCTGGATCTTCAATATATTAATATCATAAGCATCACCTCCAAGCATGCTCAATAGTTTGCAGCCTGGGATAGATTTTACCATATTCTCACACTGTTCTGCTCATTTGGGAGATGAGACAAGACATGCAATTAACTTCCAAGAGAAGGAGACTAGACTAAAGATGAATTACTGGGAATATTGAAATCCACTTTTCTAACTGTCACTGATAGGAATGCTTGGAAAGTCAGGATGTAGATCAATCATGTCTTTGCAATGGAAGTTTAATATTTGAATACCTTTGACTTGGATTAGGTGGGTAATTCTGCAAACATTTTATATGTTAGATTTTATACGGCGTGCATAATTTACTGTAAGATATAGCACGCCCCTCAGGATATAGATTTCTTTTGAAGACAATCATTGTATTGAAACACCAGATCAGATATCATTACAGCACCTCATGAGTAACACATTTCTCATTTTCATATATATATTTTTATATATAGGTAGATGGATATTTAGTATTATTAAACTATTTTTGACACAACACAACTCTGAGCAAATAAAAATAAATGTTATGGCCCTTTTCAAAGCCACAGGGAGCTACTGGGTGATAAACAGTACATCTGAAAAATAAAGTTATGATTGCATAGATGGAAATCAAAACCCAAGTGTCGATTAGGAAGCTTTGACATGGATCATGAAAGAACCCAGTCATCTAAAATATATCCAAAAGTTGCCAATTAGCCTCTAATCACAAAATATATGCTAAGAAAACCAAATTTTCATATTACAAAAGAGGGACGGACGATGAAAAGGCATTAACTGCAAAATAACAGAGCAGCAGCTAGAGGAAGCAATTATTCAACCTTCATAAAGCTGACTCCTACCGAAATAATAACTACCTGTCTGGTACAAATTAATACAGAATTCCTAAATTCTATTTCAATTACTATTTATGCCCTCAGTTTCTGCTGCCTTCTATATTCAGCACAAGAGGACCAAAATCAATGGAAGGTGTCCCATTAGCACAGCTTATATTTTAGGAAACAGGCTGATAAATGTTGCAATAGGGCAAATGAGAATGGGAAGCGACAGCTGAAAGCCAGCTAAAAGGAAGCTCCCATGGGAAACTGTTGCACCAAACATTACAAAATATACTAAGAGAGCACTGGACTTGTGCAGCAGCACTTATGAAACAAAGTGCTCTTTTCAGGTGACTTACTTGATATGGTAAGGAATGCTCTAATAACTTGTGTGCTTAAATATGGTTGGAAACTCAGCCTTCTGCATGCACAGAGGTGAAAAATGTCACTGGCAGAGACAGATGTGGATAAAATTCTGGCAAAAGTCATCCTGAAGAAACTGAGATACATGGGAGATTTTGGATTAGACTTATTTCAGAGAAAACGAGAAGGCATATATGATCTCATGCAAATAGCACACAAATCCTATTTCTAGTAAGGCACACAAATCCTTCCACAAGCATGAGTAGGGCTGATAATGTGTATGTAGGCCTTCTAGTCAGCCAGTGGCACTATGTTGTAACTGAAGAGTTTGAATTTTCAACCTACCCAGTTAAAGTCAAAAATTCAGGGACTGAATTCAGAAGCAGATCCCTGTGTCCCAGAAGTACATGCTGCTGCACTTTTAAATATCTGTTTATATATGACTTCCTTAATACTCTGTTCTGCAATGTAACAATTACGTATTTACTTGCTGACTGTATACGATTTCTTGAGAGTGTGTGACTGCCTTTCCTTGGTGCTTAAGGTAGTGTAATTGTTACTGAAGTGACACATATATTTTAGTTGCTATTGAAACTTGCTATTGCAAGTTCTCCCTTCCCTAGGGTATATACTTTAGCCATTTGGAGCTAGAGGTATTTGCCCTCCTTGTAAGCACCCAAGACTCTTGGGCCCCATATACACAAATTCAAATCTTTTAAAAAAGGAAAAGGCTCACAAAAAAAAAGTTCTCTTAAAAGAGCCTAAAACAGAGAACAGTGCTACACACCTTGCCTCTGCTCCATTGCACAGCCTTTCTCTAGAAACTAATCCAGAATAAAGCAGCTCAACTTTGTGCTTTGTTAAAGACTGACTGTTTCTACTTCTGCTGTATGTGCTGCAGAAGATTCTAAAGATTAAACCTTGAAAGATTAAAAGATCTAAAGATTAAACATTGAAATAACATCTCGGCTGTCTTCAATTTTGCAGGAATCATAGAATCATAGAATGGTTAGAGTTGGAAGGGACCTTAAAGATCATTGAGTTCCAACCCCTCTGCCATGGGCAGAGACACCTCCCACTAGACCAGGTTGCTCAAAGCTCCATCCAGATTGGCTTTAAACATTTCCAGGGATCCACAACTTCTCTGGGCAACCTCTTTCAGTGTCTCACCACCCTCACAGTACAGAATTTCTTTCTAGTATCTAACCCAAATCTCCCCTCTTTCAGTTCAAAACCATTACCCGTCATCCTATCGCTACACTCCTTGGCAAAGAGTCCCTCTCCAGCTCTCCTGTAGGCTCCCTTCAGATACTGTGCAAGGTCATTAGAAGGTCTCCCTGGAGCCTTCTCTTCTCCAGGCTGAACAGGCCCAGCTCCCTCAGCCAGTCTTCACAGAAGAGGTCCCCCACCCCTCTGATCATCTTTGTGGCCCTCTGCTGGACCCCTTCCAACAGTTCCATGTCCTTTTCCACTCAATGACAAGTATTCAGTTTTTTTTATTCCCACTAGGATTTAGAGTGACAGGTGATTAACCAGTAATAAAAATAGTATACCATGGATTCTCCATAAATAAACAGAAATTCTTGATCTTAAGTTCTAAAACAGTCTGGTTTTCAACTAGAACAGGTAGCAAGGAGACACATGGAGTCCAGTGAGTCCTAGAATATGTCAAATACTTCCATGACGGCAAAAGCTGCCTTTTACAGAAATAGCCTTTTAAGACAAATAAATACATTACCTAAAAACTCAGAGATTAAATTTCCCAGCAAACATCTTCAACCTTAGAACCTTGATCCAAATCAGTATTACTATTTCAAACAAAAGCCAATGCCCAAGGGATGCTCCAGGAGTGTCCGCTTCAAGTTTCAGTAAGATATAAAGAAGCGGTAGTTGGGGAGAGCTATATTTTTTTGACAAGAAGGTCAGGGGGCTGTTTTTCTGCCATCAGCATGATGACACACCAACAGACTGATTTAATTTCTTAACTCAGACATTCCGGACATGCCAGAAGCAGAGCGCAGAACTCAGCCTATTTCTGCCAGTCTGCCACTACAGCAGATTATTGTAGCAGCTGGGAACCTCAGACGAGAGTTTCTTGGGAACTTACAAAATGGAGGAAAATCTCTGGTGTGTATTCAGCTCATTTGTACACCTACCTTCTCTGTTTTTTCTGAAGCCAACACCTCAAAGCAATCTCTGAGGAGCATAGAGAGGAGATGACTTGGTCCCTTTCTTGCTCTTTTTCTTATTCTCTGCCTACCTGGCCACTGTTATCTTCTCACACAATTTCCAGTTTCTAGGGTTTGAGTTCTTTCATACTGGTTCACTTGTCACCATTCCCCAAATAAACTGGGCTATATTTCCTCTTCTTATCCCCTTCCTAATATATCCATTGGATATATTTAAGGCAGACAGACAATCTGGCTCAACCTGATTTTCTTCAGGGCAAGAAATATTAACATATTATGCTCAAAGACTTGGGTTTTCATAATTTTTTATAAATTTAGGCTTTAATGAAAACAAAAATTCCCGTAAGGCCTCATTATGTAATTTCTATGATTTGGATAAGTTTGTGACCTGATGAAAAGTCACAGACAGTATTTCTGTCTTTCTTTTTACCATCAACTGTGTGTGTGATCTAACTCATATTCCTGGAGTTCGGGGTTTATTTTGCCTGCTTGCTTTTCTACTGGGAATGATCATGTCCTTTCATTCACCAATGTAGACAAGACTAAACAGCACTGGAGAGCATAATCACTGGCTAGTGTTGAAAACTTCTTTAAAAAAAGAGACCTGCTGTCATGTAAGATAGACTCACACAACTGAGAGTGCCCCAATTCTGTTGCTAGAGTGCTTTTTTAGAGTACAGTTATATTGATTATCATGTATTTCGATGTCTTGAATTATCTACAGGAGCATTTACTACCTTGTTCTTGCCCATCAAGAGCTGGGATGCTGTGGGGAGCGTAATTCCTGTTCTTTCCCAGGAGTCATCATTTTAGCTATGAAATTCCTGGAGCTGATAAGCATGAGACATGAACTGGCATTCAATAAGTAGGAATTACATGAACAAAAAAAGACACAATAAAAGTCTTCATAATGTTAGAAGAATATTCAGCTTGCAAAATCAAAATCAAGAAGCTTTAGAAGTTAAACTAGACTTTGAAGAACTTTTCATCCCTTGTGCATTTGCCCTGTATGTAGCTTTAATTAAATTATCATATTTTATTGTTTCCTGTCTCATTCAATGAATAAGGAGTTACTCAATCTGCACGTAACCTTGCTATTCATGGTATAGCCTCTGGGGTTATTCTCCACACATCAGTTAAGTTTAGACTGACTAGAAAAATAATTAATTTCTGTATGGATGCCTCTGTATCACAATCATCAATAAATATTGTGTTTGTGAAAGTAGGAAACTTATCCATTTTACAGATAGGTAAATGAACCATAAAGAAATTAATGCTCAAATGACTCAATTTGCCCACTGATTTTTAGTGCCCAACTATACTTTCCTTTACCAGCTTATTTAATATGTATCTACTCAAATTACAGCTTCAAATTATTTTCCCTGCTTGTATCAGAAACTTTAATTCTCATTATTTATAGCTTGTAAACATTTCTTTTTGGAGTGTTAACATTCCGCTAGCAATGTATTTCTTGTGCATAATTTTCCAGATAAAAGAACTACGAGATAAAAATCAGAACTGTTATCATATGGCTTTATACTGACACCTGAGTATGTCGAACTATGAGAAAAAAATCAGAACTGTTATCATGTGGCTTTGTACTGACACTTAAGTATGTCATTAACAAAGCTGGACACATTGGATCTGCCTCACAGACCTGCATGTCTTGATCCTGCGCACACCTACATTAGAGGGAGCTGGTAAACTTCATCACTGTGGCTTTCCACATGTATTTGTTAATGGTAGCAAGGTGGTGTTCTCATTAAAATATCTGAAGTGCTTTGGTTCATAAATATGAATGGGTTTTTCTTCTGAAACTGAGTAGTATGAATCACCCCATTCCGTAGCCAAAGAACTGAAATGCAAAGAGATGGCTTTTACACTCCCCAAATTATTGAAAGTACCCTTTCAGTTTGCAAGCCTAGCCTTAATTTCCTTTTTTGTTTTGCATTCTTTCTAGGTATCAAAGACACTCCTACTGAAAACAGCTGTGTTTGTGAGCAGTCAGCACTTCCATTTAATCTGGTCTTAGAGACCTCTCTTAGGGGACTTGAAATACTGAGGGGTACATCATCAGAAACGACCCATGCCATAGCTGACAAATAGGAAATCAATGGCTGAGACAGGAAAAAAACAAATTCTCTGGTGTGACATTTGGCTACTTTCATCATGAGACTTCTTTTCTACAAACCATTGACCCAGCCATAGATATATTTTCCACCTGCTGCATCAGCAGGTAACAATAGGAATCTAGCTTGGATGCTCTGAGAATAATTTGAAATTTCAGGTCTGGGAGCACTTCTGCATTTCTGAACATGAGTGTGGAAGAAAACACTACTGCTAGTGGTCAAGTGGACACTAGCTGGAGGAGAAATGCACCTGTACCAGCATCCACTGTCTACTGTGGCTTCCTTTTACAAGAGAAAAGTGATCCACGGTATATCCCATACAGGTCCCTTGCTAGGACAAGAGGATCCCACCCTCTCTCCCTCTCAGTCTAGGCAGAGCTAACATTACCCCCAGTGGAAGGCTATTGAGATTACAGAGAACCCACAAACTCCAATTTCCTCACAGAGACATCCCAGCTGGATATCAGATGTTAGGCTCAAGCAAGATGCTACCTTTTTTTCCTAGTAGTCCCTGGGTGGGGTCGGATCTAAGTGAGCAGAAGTGGTCCAACATGGACCTACCACAAACATACTAGGGCTGCTGAAAACAAGAGTCAGAGGGATTGTGAGGAAGAGACTGTATTGGCTCAGTCCCCAAGCCTCATTATAATTTTATTGGCATTTAATACTGTGTAAAGTAATATCATGCATTACAATATAATTATATAGCCTGCAGACACTATGGGAATAGTGCCTTCTTTCCTCCAACAGCCAGTGTGGGCTGGGTGAGACCTCTGAGGGGAGGTGTTAAAGTTACTGAAAGCTGATAGAAGTTGTCAGCCAGTGCTATAACACTATTTACCACAGAGAGTCTGTAAGAGGGAATGCTTTGTAGTTTTGAAGATCCTCAAAGAGGATGGTAGCTGTTAATCTCTACCCAGCATCAGCTACCATTTGGTTGCCATCTTCATGATCAAAGCAGAGTCTTCGCAGGCCTGGTAAGAGCACACTGCCTCGTGACATTTCCCAAAGGACCCTTAGATGATTTCTGTTACCAGAAATGTTCACCTTGGTAGCAGTAACAGACTGTTCTGAAGACATAGATATTTCTTCTTTCAGTCTCTCCCTCCCAATTCTCAGCATTTAGACCATTTACAGATATCTCAGATTTACAAATATCTCCCCCATTTAAATCTCACGTTCTGCTTTTGATAAAAGCTTAGGTTCATTGTAGGGTGAAATACTAGTTTGGTGTGGATAGCACTTTGACTTTAAAAATATAATAATCTTTGGTATAACTTTTAAGTTCTGACTTTGAGAGGATGTAGGATTGATCTTCACAATATTTTAAAAAGAATAGTGACAAATCAAGGTTGAAAATTCTCTGTAAGGATTAATTATATATTTTAAATAAATCATATTAAAACTGACAGACTTTCTTAATGGACACATTTAAGACAGAATTCTCATTCCTTTTAAATACTGATGGAGCTCAAAGGACATACTGGAAAAAAGAACAGAACAAAAGAAAAAGTTGGAAATTCAACACTGAAGATCTGAGATCTTCCAGCAAAAAATCCCAACAAGTAAAATAGTTACCAGAGAGAGAAAGAAATACTGTTTTCTGTACTAACAGAATAGTTTGAGCTAATAGAATAAAATTAAATAACTCATAGAAATAAGTTAATATAAATAAAATTAATGATACTAACTAGATTTTAATCTAACCACACCATCATGTCATGAAAAAATGGGTTGCCTCAGCCTAATAAGAGAAAGCAAAAGCATACTCAACTCATTCCCTCAACTAGTCACCTTTCATCATAGCTCTTCCTGTTCGTCTCTGCAAACAGCAATAATTGAACAAAGAAAAAAACAGCAGCAACAAAAATAAGCAACCATCCCACCCAGCACTGCTTTTTAATCACTCAGTGCCTGAAGAAATTGGATGAAGCACTACCAAAGAATTGCAATTTTATTTTCATTTTTGTATGAAAAAAGACTGACAGGCTGTTTGTAGTTTCACATGTTAATGATTTGGCCTGGTATGCAATGAGTTATATACTCCAAAAGGTAAGACAGCCTACTTAAACAGGGAAGCAGCAGAATTAAATCTGAACTTCTCTGGAACTTTAATCTTCTTGAATATTTATTGATTCGCTTGTCTCAAGAGAGCTGCTTGGATTGCTTATTCACCTAGATAGTTAAATTGTTTCTTTTAGTTACACAGAACATAGGTAATACCATTGTCCTTTATTGGAAAATAGTTTAGGATATTCTTCATTTATTAGGAGCCATTCTTTACTTATCAGGACTCTTCTTGCAATTATTTTACGCAACTAAAGCACTTTTTTTTTCTCTGTTATTGACTAGGACAAGACTATTTCTGTCTAAAAGAATACTCGTTTGGGAATCAGGCATTTTTTTCCCCTTACAAGCAATAGTTATTCTCAAAATTGCATCCTGAATATGAAATATTCCATAGCTACAGGGAGCACCATTGTTGGTGTTGTGTCCCATATGGTTGGTTTATTTTAGTTTTCCTGCCTGGAGTCTCAAGGGTCTTCAAGCTTGTGCCTCTGTGCAGGAGAACCTGTGGCTGTAGACTTTGGAGACCCACTGAGCAGAGCAGCCCTCTAGAAAAGCTGGCAGAAATCTTTGTGTCACCACCAGAGTTTCTCAAAGCCAAGGTGTTTACAAAGCATTTCTTATTTTTTTAGCAGTTCATAGGATTTCCTTGTAGCTCTGGAGGGTTTCTAGTTTCCTTTGATAGGGATGCCATTCTGCTACACTGAAACCCTTGGCTCTTTCCCGAGAAATTTGTGCGCTTACTAGCTTGAATTGTAGTCAAGTCTTTGAACTAAAAATACGCCTTTTTCAAGTTGTGTCAGACTGTTCCTCTAACCCTTGTCTAATAGGAGGCAGTGGAGTCTATCCTTATCATTTTTACAACAGCAGCACAAAGATCTGGGAAAAGCCGTTTGAAAGCTACCTGGAAGCCTGAGTTAAAATGATCAGGCTGATGAATGAGCAGGGTCATTCTCTCCCCTCCCATCCCCAACCTCATTACCATTAGGAGACTAGATTTTAGCTGAGATGCAAAGGAACCTTTTAGAGCATTTTCCCCTTTTCCTCATGCCCTCTGCCTACTTCCTTCTGCAGCACTTTCCCATTATGAATAAAAAATATCTCTTTTTTCTTTTAATTAAGAAGTACTGAACAAGGCCAGTTCCAGCTCTCACCAGGCATCAGTCTGATGATTTGCACTGGCAATTTATCATCTGAGTCACTTGCCAGCAGGGACAAGAGTCCCTGAAACTGACCTCTCCACAGGAGGCTGAATTTCATTACATTATTTTTCCAGTAAAGATTTGCTTTTTAAGAGGACAAGAAAGGGTTATAAATAGGTTAGACGCATCTCAAGCCCTCAGGGATAAATTTTACAAACTTAGCTATTTCTTTAGTTCTGACTAGCAAATAGCATTTATCATTCTTTGTATTCTGCATATTTTAACTAATAGGACTACCTGAGTGCAAAATTATTTAATCACATTTTATCACCATGAGTGCTAATAGCATCCTTAATTGGGCACAGAGTATCTGAAATATTCTAACACTAACACCTTAAGAAATTTCAATGAAAAATTTTGTTTAGCATACAAGGTTTGAATGTATCTCTTCTCTAAGTCTTCTAGGTCTGAAAAACTGGCCTAAGAGACTCAGATGAAAATATTTTTTCTCATAACTTCTATCGCGTCATTCTCACACAGAAACACCTGCCCTCCTCGTGTTCACTCATTTTTGTTCCACGTCCTCTGTAGAAGCAGAGAACTTTGCAGAAAGAAAAACAGTTGATCAAGTATTTTTTTCAAATGCATTGAAGCACTTATGTGGTGTTGAGCCTGACCAAGTGGATAACAACACAAGTATGTTCACATGTACACAAGTACACATGATGTGGTTATTCATCTTAATATTGTAAGTCTCAGCTGGTGAACAGACGGTCCCAGTTCTTCAGCTCAGGTGAAAAAATGCCAGAGAACTGAACCAGGAATACGATACAGCTTTCCACAGAGACAATTATGAGATACATGAATTGCACTTATACTTTTGCTTTCCAGTGTCCAACACAAAACTGGGATATAAGGGAAATCTCAGTGGGAAAATAGGAATGACAAAATATATGGGCAAAAGCCTGAAATATGATTGTGGTCCCCTGAAGAGGTCTAGCCTGGGTCCTCAAACCTTTCATTCTCCTTCCAGAACAAGTTGCCTCCTCACTATATTTTTCCCAGGAAGGATTGCTTATGTTTATAAGGTGTAGATTGTATACTGTCTTGGGGAAAAAGCAATCTAAAGCCATTTTTGTGAAATAAAAAGCTGTCATGAAGAGATACTTTTTTTCTATGGCTCTTCTCAGTCAAAGAAACCACTTTATGTCAAATTTTTAAATTAATGGAATTTTTATACTAGTTATAACTTTTTAAGTTATGTTATATAACTCATATACAGACTGCTATCACATTTAGTATTAGAATACTTTCAGAATTAACCCCAGGGAAGAAATTAGAAAATTGTAAGTAATTTCACCTGTAAGCACTATTGAAGATTAAATCCATACAATTTCTTTATCTTCCTGTCACTGGCATGCACACAAGCACTTATAACTGCTCAAGGCCATAGCTTGATGCCAGCTGCTCTAAATAATGCCTCATGTCACACTATTTTAGATATCTACCATGTAGATTCTAACATCTGAAGTGGTGACCTGAAGCTCCTGTTACTTTCACTTTCATGATTCTTTATTCACTGATAAAATGTTTTTTTACCACTTGACTCCTCTTTGCCTGTGTAAATATTATATGCAATTTCTCAGAGCAACTACCCCATTTATAATAATGTCTGTTTCAGTATGATAAGCTTTTAAATTTGTGTAATTATTCAATGACTAATTATGATGAGAAAAGTATGTACTGCATTATTAAGCTTGGTAAAACATTAATATACTGGTGTAAAATGGAACCGCAGTGTGTGTCTATGTACAGCACCTGTTTACTGCAACAGACAACTATCTGCAAAAAAGCACGTTTTTCATATACAACTATGGGACACTGGCATATGATCAGCAAGAGTTACATTATGCTACTGTCATGCAGTATGTTTTCCCTCCACTGCTAAAGCAATGTGGAAGTGTATTTACTTAGCTCTAGCCTCTGACTGTCCCCTTTATCACAGAGAAGATCATGCTACTGTTGGCTCTCTGCCCTTGGCCACAAATTTTTGTGCAAAATGTACTAAAAAGCCTTTCCAAAACCTGCATGCAGTGACACAGAAGTGCACCTATGGTCAGTATCCTGACAAGAACAAATACATCAAAAATATCCACCATATAATGTTTAACTTCAAAAACTGGAGCTAGATAAAGTTGAGGAAGTTGGTTGGACGGATATTAAAAAAGAGTAGTTAAATGGGCAAAATACCCACAGGCATTTCAATTCATGTCAAGTTTCACAACAAATATATTCTGACTCTTAAAAAAGACTACTACAGAAGGAATTCCCTTCCCTGTTCTCCTAAATCAGTCTGGTTAAAGAGACGAGTCAGTGTGACTTACTAGAGTAAAAAAAAAAAAAAAATAAAAACAAACCTATGTCTGAACAGGGAAAGCTGAAAGTAAATCCCACAATTTGCCTGACTGAAATGTTTTGAACATCAGCTTATTGAAGCAGAAAAACCAGAAAACTAAAGGCAGCAGCCAGAGGTCTACCAAAAAGATGATGAAATGATAGTTGACCAGTTTGTAAAAAAAAGTGAGGTAAAGGTGAAGCAAGTGCAATAGAAGGCAAATGGTTTGCATCTGTGCTAACATCTGACTAGGCTTGTATTTTACTGAAAGTCTGAGGAAATTAGAGTATATAATTGCTAATCTAATTGCTGTGTGTGATGTATCACTTCAGCTAACCTTGGTGCTGGAAAAATGGAGTGTGACAAATTTGACACCAATCTTTATAAAGAGGCCCAGGAGGGCACCCAAAATTGCAGACCGGTGTTTGAGGTTGCTGCTGGGCAAAATGACAGAAGCCAACACTGAGAACGACGCACAATGTAAAGAGAAAAGGGTCACCACAGATCTTACAGTGGAGAGGGGTGTCTGTTTATGCTGGTTCTCTCTCTCAATGTATAATTACACTGAGTATAATATAAATATATTATATGTATAAATAGATTATATATAATATCTCAGTGTATAATTATTTTTACATATCCCATTCTATATCTTACTGTTAGTAAAATTTATCTGTTTCTGGTTCTTGATTGCAACAAATGTCATTCATGTTTTGACAGCTATGATGTGTGATTCATGTTTTTTCCCTATTCCCCTTAGGTTTGCATGACACAAATCCAGATGATCATTTGTTGTTTTCCTTCTGCTCCGAGAAAATAAATACATTCTCTCACACTCAAGAGTTGACATTTGCATGTTTTTCATTCTAATAATTCAAAAATAAAAATTCTCTATGTTCTTCAGACAAGAAATAAACAATGCTTTGTGGGCTTAAAATCCACTGACTAGTTAAATTAAGAACATCAGGTGTTCTATGGCATTTTTAAGTTATCATCAGAGAGCAGCCATTGACAACTGCAAATTTATGCCTCTATAAACTGTGATATTAAAATTATGGTTTCAACTATTATGAGACTAGTCAGGGTGCGGAGGGAAATCATACCTTTGTTTTAGTCAAAAACAAACTCTAAAGAACCCATAAACTATTACAAATTAAAGTAATTTGAAGTTATTTTTTGTATGCATAAAATTATCCTTAAAGGAAATCCTATCTTAAACATTAAAAAGAGAAAAAAAATAGAAAAAAGAGAGAGAAATTGGAAAAGACTTGCTTTTAGAAATTTTAAGTTTTAAAATCCCATTTTCTTCATTAAATATGTTTTCATGAAAATGTAGGTATTTTTTCTTCATGTTTGGAATTCTTACTATGGTTTTCTTCTGTCCCTTTAGTGAAAATATTAACATCATCCCAAACAAAAATTTACATGGAGATTTTCTGAGTCACTTCCCACTTGCTTTTTTCCTCCTATTGTTGCTGTGATCTTAACATTAAAATAATCAGCTTATTTTTTTATAATATTTATGTAAATATATTTTGCATTGCTGGTGCTTAATTCTTTATTCAGTTGATGAATGCTATCCATTAGTATCTCCGTGCATCTTGAAATGAAAAGATTTTGAAAAGCCAAACAGGTGGTGAGATACTGGAACTTCTTTAGTTCTATTTGAATTTATGTAACTACGCCAAGCTCTGTTTTATTTTCTGTATAAGAAAATGGCATGATTCACTTCTCCTAACTTCAAGAAAATATAATATCACAACACAGCATTTCTATTCATAATGTACAGGATGTACATATAAAAACTGCTAGAGACAGTAAAATTGATGAGGGTAGCATAAGAACCTAGCAGGAAAGGAACAGAATGAAATAAATACGTTATTATTTGTCTTGTTTCTGAGATGGCTTCCACAATATTGTCTTTTGAAGAATTCTGCCTATATCCTTGAGAAATCTTGCACTACAAGCCTGGACTGTTTGGAATGGTTGGAAAGGGCATTTGCCCCTGCAATCCTGTCCTGTCACCACTGTGGCAAAGCTTGGTAAGCTTGGTCATTTCCTCTGGTACAGAAGCCTACTGTAAAAGCAAAAGGGGGACACAGCTTCCCCGAGTCCAGTTTCAAGTTGCTGAGCCATAGGCAATAAGATGTTTCTCGTCCTGACTGAAAAAGTACCCCTTTTCCAAAAAGAGCAGAAATACAGCCTGTTTGGTTTGAAAATCTCTTCCAGGATAAATAAAGAAGGGAAGTTCACCACAAATAACTGCAGGGAATTAATTTTATCTGCTACAGAAGGACAGAGATGATCTTTGAATCAGTGGTGAGCAGTATCAAACTTGATGCTTTATCAAACTCTGACAGCAGGAAAAAGAAGGATATAAAATCAGTAATACACCAAATTAAATGTAACAGCTCACTTAACAATCAACTCAGATTATCTAATTAATGTTGAGAATATTGAAAAAGTTTTAAGAAGCCTAGACTGCAGGTAAGGAAGGACATTTTTAGCATTAGTAAGTATAATCCTTCTGCAAAGGCAGTAATAGAGTGGTGCTGTGTACCAGCCCCCAGCCAGAGAGTGCCTCTTCTCCTTAGAACATGATGAGGCCAAAGATTTGTAATCAAGCAGCTAAGGGAGACCTTGATGATGCTGAAATACAGAAACAGTGTGAAAAACACATTGGTCTGGCATGCACACACTAAGCATATAAGGCAGTGCTTGCACTTAATTGAAACTAGGTAGAGGAGTCAAGGCTAAAGACCAATTATTTTTCTCAGAGGCAAGGTAAATTATATATAAGCAACATAAACTGGAACACTGAAGGAGAATTTGGGTCATCTTTGGGGGACAAGCTAAATAGGCCTCCACTCAAGAGCTCAATAATCACTAGATGTGTTTCTTGGGTGATGATACATCTTATTGGATCTTCAAAAATTGTTTTAACACTTGAGTCTTTCATTTACCTTACCTTCCACTGGAAAATCTTTATCAAAGATGTTGTGGGATGTGACTTCTTTTAGAACAAGAGTTTCTGTATGGCAGAAGATGCACTTGGCAGTAGTCTCTATGTTAGTCTCAAACACCTTTCATTGTGAATATTTCATTTATATGTGAACACAGTGTGCTAAGTTCCCATTTGTGTAAAGGATGAGGAAAATTCTTGTTTAAGGTTTTCATACTTACCTTTCCCAGCTACAAATTATGAGAGAGGTTTCGAAGCAATTAAAAATCCATCTCAGTAGTATTCTGTTTTAAAATGTCACCAGAGACCTTCTCAGCCACTGCTTTTAACACTAGTTCCCCTGCTCTCTCTGTTTCTTGCTCTTTTTAATAAACATTTTGGTGATCAAAATTGGCTTGGCCTGAAAAAATACAAGTTTGCCCTGAGGACCAAGGAGAATTTTTCTGCAGAGTAGAAAGCACATTGCTTGAACTGTTTCAGAGCTACAGATCATTAAAAATAAATTACTCAGTTTGAATATTTTAAAAGCCATTGCTAATAAAGATTAGAAGTAGCTATCAGGCTTGTCTTTAACTTGGGAAATCACCATTAAAAAGAAGAAATAGAAATAACTGGAAGCAAATGAGGACTTGTTTATAGTGCATAAAAAAATTAGTCAGAGGCATAGAACTTACATGGGTCATTTGTATAACACGTTAATAAACATTTTTTTATGCTTTTTTTACTTGCCTTGTTGTTTGTTTTGATAGAGAAAAATAGAAAACAACAGGAATTACTTTTTGACATACTTGAAGAAAAATTCATTTGTCCTGGTGAAGTCAATTGATGAGACAGACTGAGAAGAAAACATTGCCTCTTCAAAAGTAGGTACGTTGGTCACAGCTTTATTCAAAACAGCATCATCATAATTAACTTGAGAAAATAACAGAAATGTTCATGCAAGACATAAACTTTCCCGTGGTTATTCACCTGCTCAGACTTGCCCACCTGGATAAGATCCCAACAAGTTAATGGTATCTGTCTACAAAGGATTTTGGAGAACTGAATTTCCTCACCCCTCTTTAGGACAGGTTTGACTAGTGAGAATCAGCTACTTGGAAAATCTTAGAAAATACACCAAAAAAAAAGGTATCACTGCCTCCTTCATCTTCCTCTCAATCAAGGCATGAGTGAGAGCAGGTCAGGAATCTGTAAGAGTCACTGTCTTGACCCTACAGCCCAGATTGACCAGGGCAGGTAGCTATGGGACACATACCTTACCTGCTCAGCAGACCTGCTGCTCTTGAGTGGGGTTGCTGCCTAGGCAGCACTGATACCAAGACCAAGATCCACACGTATTGGGACACAGGCAAAGAAGGAAAATTTTGCTTGGATTGCAACTGGATTGTTTTCCAAGGAAGGAGATGCAGAGTGACAAATAAAGGGATAAAATTTATCCCCACTTTCCAGCTTTCCCTTGAATGGAAATTAAAGTGCAGATAGCACATTTTGTTTCTTTACACATTTGGAGATAAGAATGAAGCTGCAAATAGTGGGCTGGATGACAAAGACTTCTGACTCTCTAACCCTTTTGCTCACAGTTTCACAGGAGATCACTGCCTATGAAGAGGCTGTTGTGAGAATGTTCCAGCCTCTTGTCTTTAACAAACACCATTAGCTCCCAAAAATAAAAATACTCATTTCCCAACTGTATTGCACTGCAGTAGCTCTACTTCCCTCCTTCAAAGAATATTCTGTCAATGCCTAAAACTTTTCTGGTGTAAATGTTTTTTTCTCAATGAGGAAACAGACAAAAAGGAAAGATCTGAAGATTATTTTCTATTTTTTCAGTCACGAAGTGATACTTATATTCCATGTAGAATTAGAAGTCGCAGTAGTGCTTCTCATGTATGCTATGAAGTCTTTAGTTCACCTTTTCCTGAGCAGGAGAGATAGATTTAGATTTGGACATTTATATCTGTTCCCTTAACTAGTTGACTTGGTTGTTTTTTAGAGCTTGCGCTCTACTATGAATGAAGAATCCCATTCCCTTACTTCAGAAAACAAAGACAGCTAGACAGACAGGAAGTTTCCCCACTACCTATGCAAGAAAGTATCATTTTGTGGTAACAGTAGGATTTAAGGCTCTAAAGAGCAACATCTGTTGACTTCTAGTTGAGACACACAGTGGCCCGGCTCTGCCTTGCTCTCTTCCTGTCTGCACTAATAACAGGACTTCAGATATCCAGCTTCCTGAAGTTCTCATTGAACAACTCTAACTCAGGCAAAGTAGGCACCAAAGTTCCCAGGTTTCTTTACAGCCTTGCTTTGTCCATTAGAAAAAGGCCTTCTAAGCTCAAGACAAATTAACCAGTACGTTCTCCTTAATTATTTACTTATTTCTTTATTTATCATTGCTCTGTCCACTGCCCTCCTTTACCTCCTCCTCTCTGTCTAATCAATGTGGAAGCAATATGAAAAAAGTCTGTAGTGTCTTTTGTTTCTAATTTGATATTGTTTCCCTGAGGGAAACAATATCAAAACAAAGGGAAGGGCTTGACAACACAAGTGACCCACCTCTGAATGTGGGGGGGTTTCCCTCAAAATGTGATAAGCATGTGGAAGGCAAAGGGATTCACTCTGATGGGATCAAATTAATTCTTGGCTTCTGTTTATTCTAATTCTGTGAAATGAACACACAAAAGTGACAACATTGTAGGAAAATCAACTTACAGATTAGACTCATATTTGATTCTCAAGATAAGTATATGAATTTTTAAAAATCTAGTTTAAATAGACCCCTGTTCTTATAGCTAACCAATATATATTACAAAATTGGGAAAAAAAGCCTTTAAAAAACAAAGACAGTGCATATGAAATGCTAATCAAAATGACTAATTACAGTGCTGAGCCTTCAGAAAAGAACAAAAAACCTTCCAGAGTCCCATAGGCCCACACATTCATGCAGTTTTTCTTGCTTATGGGTATTCTTTGGCTTTCTCTTGAATACCCACAGAAGAGAAAGATGAATAAACTGAGATGTAGTCTCAGCTGAAAAACTCAGGGCAGAAAAGAAAGTTTTTACAGTGATATAATGTTATGATTCCTGCCTTTGGAGAAGAACACGTGGACTTACATGATGAGGAAAAGGAGACAACACCAGCAGGGGAAAGGATTTCAGCTTTGAAGGCACTTGCTCCACAAGTTTCAAACAAAGCAAAAAGTGAAACAGGTGGTAAGGATGTCATGAGAGGTGGTAAGAGGTACAGTGTAAAACCAGACACAGAGATGTAGGAGGAATGGTGTTATAAAGCCAGAAGCTTTTTTTTGCTTGAGGCCAGAAGCCAAAGGAGAAATTCAAGCATGGTTGTATAGCTGCTGCATATAGAAACCCATATTTATGTGGGGAAACATAATGTACAAAACTCAACACAGAACCTGTTAATGGACAAAATATTTTGGCAAGTTTATGCTTCTTTTTTTTTAGCTGTATGCAGCCAGTTTGCTTTATGAAAGAGAATCTGCAGTTTGCACTACAGTTCTAAGACAGTGATTAGTAGAAAATTGTTATTTCACATGACACTTGTTATTAATGATTATAGTATTTGTTTAGTGTCTGGTCTTCTATTTTTTCCCACGTTCCTATGACAGCAATTATCACATTGTTTTAGGTATTGTGATTGGGGATGGTAATTTTAAGGGGTGTAATTTACTTCTGATTACTATATTGTGTCACATGAATGACTATACTTCATCATGGTGTACAGTACCCGTGGCAAGAGAGAGTAGCTACTGTCTTGCCTGCGGCATGGTGGAGGGAAAGGAAAATGAAATGTTAACATGAAGGAAAGCTTCTGTGTAAACACAATCACTTGCTTGGAATACAGCACTCTCAGATGTTCACTGCATAGTGAAGATAGAGATAAAATGAAGAGAATGTGGATCTTTGAGTCGTCAAAAATATCCTCAAATCTTGAAAAGATGCCTGTTGCTAAAGTTGCCTACAGTATAGAAATAACTAGAGTAGTACATGTTTATTTATGTAAAGTAATACAGGCAATACTGCATGCCTACTGTGTACTATTATGATGTTATGTGATGCACCTGGGCTTGTTTCTGTTTCCTATTAGAAACTAGATAGCATCCTAGGCTAACAAGAACTATATTCCATTATATCCTCCTATATTATATAGTTTATATTACAGATGGCTACACTATATATATCATCATCCTAAAATGTGAAGTACAGAAGATGAGAGGTTTCTAAAAAACCTGTTTCGCTTGTACAATCCTATTTTTTTAGCAAAATTCTTTCAGATTTAGGCCAGTCATGTATGCAGAATTTTTTCTCATGATATTTACTTGAGCAGAGAATGAAAAAGAAAGAATGATCTTGGATTCCTGTCACTTTTCCAGCTGTACACGGAAACAGCAAAACCAATTCAGAATACTGGAATTATTCTGCAGCCTTGGGAAACAAAGTACTGACCGTTTCACTTCAAGCGGTGAAAAGTTTATGTCAGTAATGATGCACTTCCTTTGTTGATGGTACTGGAGCAATTTGCCATGAAAATGTTACCTGATCTTCTTACTCTAACATGACACCCAATATCTCAGACTATTATGTACACATAACTTCCAGCAAATTACTTCAGCACTATACCACGGTGAAAGAAATAGTTTGGAACTTTGCGCTTTCCAAAAATAATTTGAAAAAGTATCCTTTTGACCAAACCTAACACTTCAGGCTGGTAATACTGATGAGCTATTGGCTAAGAATGTGTAAGACGAAAGATAAAATTCCAGTGAAGGTCACAGAGAGAGCTGCTAAAACATTTGAAACATTAAGAGATAATGAAGTAATGCACTGAAGAGTAAAATAATCAATAAGGCTAAAGAATTTTATGTTTTGCTGTCCCTTTTTAGACTCACACAGCGGTTGACATGCAGCTGTGTATGTGGCTGCCTGCTACCTCTGCATATGAAATATCATGCCTCTCTCAAAGGCTCTTCAGCAGGCAAAACTACTTACATGCATGTAAAGATAGCAAGAAACACGAGGACATCACTTGAAGGCTTCTAAAAACATAAGTACCACAAATACCTGATTTGCTCACTGATGAAGTTTAAATTAAGCAAAAATCCTGTGGATGTGACCAAAGCAACTGCCTAATTTTTGCTATTTCAAGATAAAGCTAAAATGAGATGCCTAAGTGATGGATCCCCATAACCACTAGAACATACAATAACAGAAGGGCAACCTGGCAATGAGAAAAGAATCAGTCTTGCTGATTTTTCCATTTCAAGTTGACCACCATTCAGTTCAGGTAATTAGCAGTGGAGAAAGATGATGGAGAAATACAAAGGCTCATAGAATCATAGAAGAGTTTGGGTGGGAAGGGACCTTTTAAGGTCATCCGATGAAACCCCCCCGTCAATATTTGCCAGGTTTCTCTCAAATGTAGCCTTTGGGTGGTTTCTGGACTAGCTTTAACCGAAGAATGTGTTGGGATTTTTTTTAATAAATCAGAAAAAGTGAATCACAAGGTTGGAGCTCTTCTGCAGTAAGAAAAGCTGTCCTTAGAAGAGCTATCAGTGTCCAAGCAACAACCATTTGTGTCCAAGCAACAGCCTCCCTCACTCTGTTCTTTGACCTGTTCCTCTTAAGTGACTGGAAATGTTCAAACAAGACAAATAGGACCATTGTAAATCCCCTGAAAAATGTTGACATCGGTGGGGATGGAGCTCACAGTGTGAAGGTCATGGAGCGTATGAGACTAAGCGTACCTCAGGCAATAATGCTGGCTCTCATAGCACTAACATCAACCATGGCATTAATAAGACAGCTGTACAAAAAAAACCCTTATATCCAGCAATAAATGATAACACAAATGCCGGAGGACAGGATCCGGGAGCTTCTTGGTAATCCATTCTAGCGCAGATTGTGAAGCATGTGCTGGTACTCAGAACCACTACCTGTGCACAAAGGCAGAGCTAAGGAGATCTATCAGCCTGTTTTCTAAGATGGTTGTTAGCAGAGGCTTCAGTAAAGTACTCTGGGAGCTATTAATTCTTATCCAGTGCCTGCCACTGCAGCATTTTACAGTGAAGGTCCACCTGACCTGCCGTCTCAGTGCTGAATACTATTCAGCTGAAATGTCAAGGTTTTAAGCATATTATCGGGCTTTTGCTCTGTGAGATTCTCACCCTTCCCATCTAAAATTTGTTGCTTGAATAATAGGGAGACAAGTTTTTTGCAATACGAATGATGCTGCATCAATGCTGAATGTGCATATGTCTTGTCTCTAATTCTGCCTTTGATGCTTCTGCTAGTTCTTCAGGCTAGTTGGGATATACCTAGGAGAGGTGGGAGGTATCTGATTCTATTCCTGAAGAACTGTCATTAATTATCAGTGGCAGATGAAAAAGTGAATTTTTGAGCTTCATTTGGAACAAAGACCTGTTTAATAGGGAGTTTGGAAATTTCAATTGTGAGTCTAGTTGTATTAATCCGGATGTTTGTATTTAGAACACAAACAATCCTAAAGGCTTCAGTAATACATGGTCTGATACAAGTTTAGTCTTTTTCAAGACTTCCCAAAGTTACAATTTTGTTCATTTGAAAGCCAGGGGCACTTTCTTTGACATGATATTAACAGATGTGAAGTAAAACAATACTTGAAACTTAACGGGGATGTACATTGCTGTTTGAATTACGGAGCTACCAGAGCCTCAGTAACAGAAATATATAGGCTTATATTCTAACAACCTAGATGAACACATTAAGAGGGCATCCTGCTTTTAATGTTTACTATGTATTTATACCATTGTCCTTTTTTACTAATTCTTCCCAGCTACTTGTCATGTCATATTGCAACTTGGTAACACAATACAGAGATCTCTTTTATCTTTGTTCCTTAATTGTACGTATTTATATTTAGCAAAATTTTTGTTAATTTCTCCACCATAATCTGATTTATGATCTCACCAATACACTTTTTGAATGCTGACACTGAATTTTATTCAAAAATGAATTAACACTTTCCAAAAATACAAACCAGTTTCAATGCAGGAAAACATGAAAATCTTGTCATATTTTTAATGCTTAATTTTTGGTTTATTTCATTTTATTTTAATGTTTCAGAATCAAATGATGGGAGAGAGAATATATTATAAGATTTTCATGACCAGATGTATATCACATGTAATGCTTACTAATCATTTAAAATAAATAGCCTATGAATAACCTACCCACACTGCCCAGTGGATACCTACAAATGAAAACACAAAATGCTACACAAGCCGTTTGCAAACAGAAAAAAGGGATTTCCACCAGCCCTAGTTTTTAGAAGATAATAGCGCTTAATTTGACATAGACAAGACACACATCATTTAAGATGAGTGTCATTCTCTTTATCAGCTTCTACAGAAAATTCAATTATGTAGGTAATTTTTTCAGAAGAGTTTTTTTTCCTAATTTTTATTTATATATATATATACACACACACATAAATATATACGTATATATATATCTCCATGATTACCTCTTCTGTGTTTCTGGAGTCACCAGAGGACCTTTAAAAGCTTTTCTTTATTATGTTAAGGTACTTAACCAGAGGATATATCTTTTCCAACAAATTATTTGCTCTCCTCAATGACAAAGCACTTAAAAGTCTTTGGCTTCATTGCAGTAAATCGCAAAGGTTGCTTTCCGTTATACAGTGTATCCTGCCTATTAGATGAGAATGGCAAAAAAAAATTTTCAAATGAAATAGAGGCAAAGGAAAGGAAGAAGCAATTTCTCACAAAGGTAATCTGTCAATTTAAACTAGAAAGGAATCATAACATGGAAATGTTTGTAGTAACCTGCAAACTTGCTGCAAAATATCTTTACTTTCTCCTTTAGAATATCCCAAGTCAAAGTAAATAATCATTTTAGCTAATGATGCCAAATAGTCCTTTGAATTTTGCAGTTGTAACAGTGCTCTTTTGATTACAAATCAAGCCAGGCTTGTAGGTACAAGTAGTGGGAAGTATCTTCTATGGATACAGATGGAATTTGGGAAGGAAGGTGAGGTTTTCAGCACTCAGAAAGCAGATGAGGAGGAGATTTTTAACTACCCTAGCAGAGACTTGCTTCTTCTTCTATAAAGTGTCATTTTCCTGATCTTCCCTTTGTAATTTTTCTGCTCAGCTTCAGGATTGTAGACAATTAAAACCAGAAATCAAGTCAGACCTCAGAAAGAGGTTTCCAGGCTCTTACGTTTTACTGTTTGCAGCTGGTTCTAGTAAGTACATTGCAATAGCAATGTGAAAAAAAAAAACCTCTTTGAGTTAACGTATATTTAATTAATACACAGGGACACAAAGGTAAAGAGGAAAGCTATAAATACACAAAGGTTCTGAAATGCCATGTAATGTTATCTTTAAGTGACTAAACAAGATGCGTGAAGGAATAAAGGTCTCTGTAAGCCATATTACTAAGAACCACTTCCTGTGATTTGCTGCTTACCTCAAGAAATGCTATGACTCAGAAAGCAAACTATCAACTTGGTGTCTGGATTTCAGCATCATTGTCTGCATACAGAACCATTTTCACCCCGCAATTTGATCAAAAGGACCAATGGGTGACAAAAA
>VXBJ01000131.1:0-19842 GCA_013400055.1 Nycticryphes semicollaris | reverse complement strand
AAAAAAAAAAAAAAAGATTTAGAACAAACAAGGAAAACTGTGATAATTCTAAGCTCATTCTAATTACAATCTAATTACAATCTAATTACAATCACTCTGTCTCTCTAGCAGAGAACTGCAAGAGTTCCTTTTTCTTGGAAAATGTAAGTCGCTTTCTAAGTCTGACCTGCTCAGCCTTTTAAATGCATGGCTCCCCTTGCATTTCTCTAAAAGATCCAGGAACCTCCAAACCTTTTCAGAAAATACCAAAGGTCATCTTGTGGGGAATTGTCCTAACAGTTCTCAGTTATGGTCTAGTAACACTCTCATGAAATTTTTATATCTGTTTACTAATTTTTTCTCGCCCGTTTTGTTAGTGTACTTGCAAGTAGGGAATTGTGTATAACACAGCTTTTTATTTCGCTTGCCATCAGTATATACCCATCTGCTGAAGAGCTATGACACCTTTATGTATGAGAAACAGGTAACAGTTTAAGAAATACTGCTTCAGATATGCAAAAATCAAATTCCATTGGCTAGGACTACAAGCGCATCACCAGATGCAACCAGAATCAGGCGGTCTCACAGATAATACATTGCCTTTGCATGAGGATCATCCTTTAGCTTTATGCTTAATTCTGTCATGCTGATAATCAGCCAAGTCATGGTCTCACCTTGCACAATTCAAAATAACATATCAACCCTATACACAAGCAATATAAAGTGCAATCCTCCTGAATTGGTAACATTTATACGTGTGGATGTCTTTAAAAAAGTGAAAGACAACGGAGAATGGGAATTTAGGACCACGAAGATGATTAGGGGCCTGGAGCATCTCTCTTATAAGTCTTTTGAGTCTGGAGAAGAGGAGAATGAGGTGGGATCTGATCAACACCTATAAATACTTAAAGGGTGGGTGTCAAGAGGAAGGAGCCAGTCTTTTTTTTCGGTGGTGCCCATTGAGAGGACAAGAGGAAATGGACACAAACTTGTACATAAGAGGTTCCATCTAAATATGAGGAGGAAGTTCTTCCCTTTGAGTGTGGCAGAGCACTGGAACAGGCTGCCCAGAGAGGTGGTGGAGTCTCCATCTCTGAAGATGCTCAAAACCCACCTGGACAAATTCCCGTGAAACCTGCTGTAAAAGGACCTGCTTTGGCAAGAGTGTTGGACTAGATGATCTCCAGAGGTCTCTTCCAACCCCATACCATTCTCTGATTCTGTGATTCTGTAATTTAGTACATCTTCAAGGCCATAAGATACAACTGCTTCATAATTTTCCTTCTGAAAGGCAATCATAAAAAAGCAACCTCTTTTATCATATTTCAGAAAATACAGAAAAAGAATATATCATGAAAAGCTTCAGTTTCAGAAATATATCTCAAATGGGGGACACACTTTCTTGAAATTTGGCTAATTCAGGTAGTAGTTGTCTTGGTTTGTGTTTTCATCACCTGATCTTACTTGCATTTTCAGTTGGCTATGCAGGACTAATATAGTGCTGTTAAGAAAGAAATTTTCACCTTTGCTTCAAGAAAAAATTACTCTGAATACAATGCTGTTACAGTTTTACCCTCAAATCACTCCATTCAGTTTCTGTAAGATCATACAAGCTCCAAGGATTTTGTTTAAAAAGGCTGACTTAAAAATGAATATGAAAATTACAAAGTGAAATTTCCATGAAGAGCTCTAAACTTCCTGTTTTCAAGTTAATGTTCTTAGACAAGTCTCTGCTTTTCAAAGCAAATGCCATTTTCCCAAGTACATTTGTCAGCAACCATAAAAAACTGAGAATAGAGCAGAAAAAGAACAGTTAAAGGACAAACCTGCCACTTAATATTATTATGAAAATAATGCTTTTAAAAACTAGCAGAAAATAAGCACTAATGGCCCTAAAAACAACAGCAATGAACACTGTCACTCCCACTGAGTGTCAATATTTGTGGTGTATTTTTCAGTCCCTGAAAAGGAAACAAAAAACCAGGTAAATGCTATATTGGTCAACAGTCATTCTTCAAGTGGCATCCCTGAATTTGGTGGAAATAAACATGAATGGATCCCAAAACCCAGGAGACTGTCTTCATGGTCCCTGCCAACTGCCCAGCAGTTCCCTGCAGTCTTAGGGCATGGCAAGGGTAGCTTCTTGTTGAAGGGACACCGCTGACTAGGACCATAAGATCTTACCCTTCGTGTTTCCCAAGGGGAAACACCACCGACTGTTTCATGTGGATGGATTTGTATTGCTCTATCTGTTATACTCGTGTATCCTGTCCAAGTAGGATGCCCAAGTAGGGTCTATGCCAGTCTATAGCCACTGATAGATGATTCATAAACACAGCTACAAGTGTCCTACTTCCAGAATCAGAAAAAATACCCCCTGAATTCTGACAATACAGCCTGGCACTAGGATGAGTGCCCTGGGTTAGACTTAAAATCTGCTTGAAATAAGCCTTCCAGAGCTCACCACTTCTTTATCAAACAGTGAAGAGAAAGTCTTTTTTTCTGTTAGGCTTTCTACCTCTAGTGCTCTCACAAGACTCTTCACGACCATTTTTCATTTGATGACTAACAAACTCAAGTTGCTATCGCTCTGCTTGAACACTTTTAACTTGCCAGGGGTTTTATGAGCCAGCTCTTCAAACCATGCTCCCTTCTTTGTTTACGGAGGAAGCCAGAACCCAGCTTCAGTTTGTCTCTCATCCTGAGAGCCTCAGAAACACCCCAGGTGGGGAAAACAAGCATAATTACAATCACATTAGGGGAAGATTTTAGGGGAAATATTTGTATGGTGCTGTCATGGCTCATTGTTAGGAGGTAAAGGAGTACACAAAGAATAAAATGATATTATCATTACTTACTTGACAGTTTTTCAAGGTCAGGTCTGAGATCAGTTGTGACCACTTGTACTTGAGCAGACGGCTCCAGTTCTGCAAGTGAAGGCTTCCTAAACAGGCTGTTGTCATTTATTGCTACACACGAAAGTGTCACTCCTTTTACTACTGAATTTAGAGGTTTTGTAGTCCAAAGAGGTCAGTAACAGAACACCCCAGATCCCACTGGAGTGGAGCCTGATGTGCACTCTGCAGACTGCTTACAGGCCATGCATTCTTTAACAGCTACAAGACAATATCAATGTCAAGACCCTGGGAACCACCCCACTGCAGGACCTGCTCCTCTCACATCTGGAGCAGGTATCAAGCAGTCAAATGTGATGCCTTCCAAACTTTCTTCATCCAAAGTAAATTGTAACATACTGCTTCTAAAAGCACGTGACAGCAATCTTACAGTGCAGCTTTTGCTTAATAGTCCCCCTGGGGGACTTGGCACTCGTACACTAAGTTTGAAAGTGGAGAGAGAGAAGAGCAAATGCTTTGAGGTGGCCAATCATCTCAGTCAATAACAAGAATAAAAGAGCATCAATCATGTCTTTTCTTTTAGCAACTTCATCTAAAAAGTTTCCTGTTGTCTTGACACTTTTCTCGATTAAATAATTGACTTATAATAAGAAAATAAAAGCTATCATGAAGACCAAAAAGAATAATAGTTTCCTTGTGTGATAATGGAAAGAGTTTGTTCCCAGGAAATTGGTTGAAAAGTTGCTTGAAAGGGCAACTCTGAAAATAAATCCATAGGGAAGTAGTCACCTCCAAATTTGGAGGTATATGGATATCTGTACATAACTGCTAGAATTTAATATGATTTCCCTCAAATATTTTGTACAATATTACGTCTAGTGCTTTTTCTTATTACTGTGTCTTTCTAATACCCACACACAAGTAAATAAAGCCCATAGAATCATAGAACCATTTAAGTCAGAAAAGATCTTTAAGATCATTGAGTCCAACCATAAGTCTAACAGTGCCAAGTCCACCAAAGAATGTTTAAAAGAATGTATGATCTAAAGAAAGTTGCTGTTAGAAGATGTGTGAAGCGGTTGTCAAATGATCTTTTATGTGTCAGTCACTAATAGAAACTGCTAGCAGTAATTTACAGTAATAATGAAGAATATTCTGTAGCAGGTAGACAAAGTTAGAAATAGCTCTTCACTGTCTCCTTTGCACTGCCATCATGGGATGCAGAGGTAGCAGTGTCAGTGAGGAAAGTGAAATTCACTTTGTACGAGCCATTCACAGATGCCCCAACACAAGATGCTGAAATCAACTGTAATTCAAAGCAATCCCAGGGTGCTTTCAGCTGACCAAGGGCTAAACCAAGAAAGCAAGAGTGCAAATATGACTTACAGCACGTTGTTATTGCTTCCATTGTATGACGCAGAAAATATACCTCTGTTTCACTCATGGGACCGCTATAAACATAATTAGATAATTGTAAGTCTACCTGATTGAAAGGAGAAAATGGCATTTGCATTTATGAACTCTGATTTATCTCTCTGTGCCTACAAATAACTGCATGCTAAACGTATGGAAAAGTATGAAAAGGATGTTCATTCTCCAGCGGAGACATGTTCCTCATTGCTGAGTGACTAATTGATTTTTTTCCTCTGCAGCATAATACAATTATTGGAAATTGCAAGGTGATAACATGGTCTCTCTCAGCATAAAATGGTTATAGGATAAGAAATCAAAGACAAGAAAAGAATAACGGCTTGAGGTTGAGGTCATCTGTTACAGTGTAGAATGTACTAACTATGTTAACTTTAACACATATCCAAAACTTCTAATCTGCAACTAAGGTCAGATGTGTGTTTCCTTTATTTTAGATGAAATCAGGGCACTGCCAAAGAAAAAAAAAAAAAAATCCAAGAAGAAAGCAAGCCCAGAGTTCTAGGAAATATTTTTTCCAGTTGCTCTCTATTGTCTATTTTCCATAGTCAGTTTTCACACTAGAGTAAAATACTGACATGATAGGCAACCTCTGCATCTCTGAGCAGTCATTCTTGGGTGGCTTCTGCTGTGATTGTCTCCTCCACCAAACGTCTGCTGTCTAATTCACTACTTTATAGCCATTTATGTCTGTGCAGTCTGGCTAGAAAATACTAAAAACACCATGAGTGAATGCAGGATTATGGTTTGGCAGTATTTTGTCTACATTTGTGCTTGATGTAGCTCACGGAGGAGATGGAAGAAAGCGGGGGAGGCACTGTCCTGTCAAACATCTGGGAAGATCTGCCATTTTGGGTGCTGCTACTTAGAGTGGAAGGAAAAGGGGTCTCCTCTGTCTGCTGTTATCCACGCCTGCACTTAACAGAAGTGAAAGTGACTGTGCAAACAACACTGAACATCAGAACATAAGTCAACAACCAGAAGTAAAAAGGAATTGAATATTCTATTGGGAAAATATTGAGATGTCATATGACTCAGACTGCAGCACAATTTCTGTTCTTGACATACCTGTCTATTGATGTTCAAACTTACTGCCTTTGGCAAGAGGATTAACATAAAAAAAATACAAGTATGCTTAGCTGCAAAGTTTATGTTTCTGGAGCTTTTGGTTTTTTTTTTTCCCCAGTAAGCTGATCTATTTGCCTTTAAGCCATTAACAATCAAGACTAACAAACTGCTGTTTCTGAAGTGCTTGAAAAACTCACCATTATTAACATGCAGAACATTACAGCTGCTTTTGATACCATTTCTCACTTTGTCTTCAGGTTTACTGAGCAACAAAAGGCCCTATTAACAAGGCAGCCACGAAGAAGAAAAGGATGAGACAGTGAAGAAGCAAACGACTCAGTGAGAAAAGACAGCCAGCCAGTGGGAAAGTCAGTCTAAGCTTTGTGTATTGCACCAGTTTACTTGCAACAGTTTTCATTCACAGATCCAATATTTGTTGTGGGAGGGGTGACCAAAATCACCATAAAGAAAAGGCAACATTGAGATTGCAATCCATTAAAAAGTCATTCTTTGAGTGGGTTGAAAACAGACTTGTGCAGAGGTATTAAGCTCTGTAGCTCCAAAAAGCCTAAAAAAACCCACATCACTGTAATCAATCAGATTTATTTCAGCAGCTTCAGCCAAAGTTGCAAAATTTAAATGCTTAGATTGCTTCTCCTTAGGCAACCTCCCAGAGCACTCTGCCATTCCTGATGACAGTTCCAAGCAAAACTGTGAACAGTGCAACAGACTTTGGGAACAGATTGTTTGCACACCCCAAATCATTCCCTATCAAAAATACATTAATATTCCTTGCCCTTTTGTCCAGTGGTTCCGTGCGTCTCCAGTATTATTTCACTCTTCAGACCTCAGGATTTCAATTCACTACAGAAATTAAAGGTAGACTTAAGCAGCTGCTTAAGTCCCTTGATCAAAAATAACTGATACCAGTTTCTAAAGTCTCATGCAGGAATTTGTAACTTCCTGCTGGATCTCGCTCTGGTTGGAGCTGCCACCACTGGCACTGCTGCAGATCAAAGGTGTATGTTATTAGAGCATTTTCCACTTAATCTACCTAGCACATCACTTTAGGCCCTGAAGTTACTCCCTGAATGCATTGCACAAATAGTGGTAAAAACTTTCATTATTTTTCATTGCCATTTGAAAGGAACTCAGAAACTAACAGACCCTATATGAGAATATATGAACTCACAGACATTACTTATATTAAGCTAATTAGTCTGCTTTTTATTATTGTTTCCACAGAACACAGTCAATGTTTTAACTGTGCTAGCTGGAGTTCAAATCAGGATATACTTCAGTACATGGCTGTGTTTCCATTGCAATATGAAGATGAGTAGCAGCCAAAGTTAACATAGGTTTCCTCTTTTCAGTAATGTGTTCAAATGCTTCAGGATTTACACTGGTCAAGGTTAGTTTCTGGTCAGCAGAATGTACTTTTATTTTTATAAAGCTTGAAGCACTTTCTGCAGTCATTTCAAAAGTTACCTTTTGTTAATTTCTCTTGGGTTTTAAAAATGGCAATCTGTAAGGTTCAGATGTACATTCCTCACATTTGACTGACACTTAGATTGCTCTTAACCAACCAGGTTTGTTTTGCAGATTATACTGACAATTAAGAAACATATTGTGCCTTTGGTGCTGGTTTTTTCTGACATGCATATTCAAGCAGTTATGCACCTGGGCAAAACATGTTGTCTCTTAATCACTGGTCCCAAAAAGGAATTCCAGAGAGAAACCAATCTTTACTCCCTCTTAAAGTCCTGACCTGCACCCAGTCACTCTCAAAGGGTTTCACACCTTGCAGTTCTGGATAACAGGGCCCAAATTTCCAGAAGCAGCTGTTTGTCTAAGGGTTAAAATTAATCCTCTGTTAAAAGCCTGAGGCTTGAATAAAGTCTTGAGTTGCTTTTTAGCATTTTAAGTATTAAATTTCCACCTTGAGTTTGCTTTAATCTTCTAATAATTCAATAAAGTGTTTCCTGTCATTCTATGGATGGTTATTGGCTTTTGTTTGCTGACAGCTTGTTTTTGCACTGTTTCCTTTCTCTGATGGTATTCCAGAGAGCAAAAGCTGAATCTGAACAAGCTATTGGGATCAGTTTACACAGCACTGAGGTAACTGCAGTAAGTTCTCCAAAATATATAGCTCCCATCTGGAGATCTGTCTCTAGCTCATCCTTTTATCGAAAAATGAAGACATCAGAAGATCTTGTCTTTGAACTGATCAGTCATTGTATTCAATTTTCTCTTTCATTGCTCTCACCATATTATCAATTTTATTACAACCAAACACTAGTATGCATTGATGCATAGAATTGCATATACCTCTGGTGGAAGTATTAAGGAGACCTGGAGTTTATTATACTTCCCATTTTTTTATGCCTAATATACCAGAGAACATTTGCTAAAGAAATACCTTTTCTATAATTCAAAGTTAGAGTGAGTCCCAAAAGAACCAGAGTTGAATATCACATAAAAATAGGATTTTTTTCTGGCTGACTGACTCTTCACTGGAGTTGCAGAAATTAGAACACCACAATCTTTGGAAAAGTTGGAACAGGATACTTACATGTTTTTTTGCAGATTGTGTCTTTCTACTCAGTTCCTAGAAGCCCCAGTTAATCTGTCCACCATTAGCAGTTTCTAGTTAGGCATAGATGCTTCATAGTTGAACCTTTAAAAAGTCTTGTTTGGTTTTATTTTTAGAACTCGTATTTTGAAGGACTGAAAAGTAAGAAAATTGAGACTAGATGAAAAAGCTGAAAAAGAAAACTTGACACAGCAGAGGATCAGACATTAACTTCGCCCACAACTCAAGTTATTTGTTTGCAAAAGTACAGGGGAGAATGGGTTGGTTTTTTCCATTCTGTAGATGGCATTTTTAGGTAGTGACGCTCCAGTGAGCTGAAGCAATGAAAAATACTTGCTTGCCTTGTGTTTGGATCATGCCACTCACAGCTCTCAAAATCCCTCTTTTTTACTGGAAATTAACTGAAAAAAAATCAAAATGAAGAAAAAACCCTCACGCCTCCAAAAACGAGCAGGCCAGGGAACCATCAGAGCTCCTTTGCTACTGTTTAAAACCATCAAAGTGGAGATAGAGTTGATGTGTATCAACCCAGGGACAACTTAAAAGTCTTTCTCTTCTTTGAATTTAACAAGAACTTGTTTATGCTTCTCTGCATCAATGAATAAATTTCCTGAAGGATTCATGGTTACTGTCATGCACCCTCTCTCAAGGAGCAACTTGTGTTTAAAATCCAAAGCTCATCTTCACTTCTAAGTGTCACTGCTGCAAGTAAACATTAAATGTATGGAAACCCTGCTTGGAAACACTTTGCATCGGTTAGTTGCTGGGAGCATGTTGTAAATACTAATTTGAAATTTGGAAGACAAATGTTTCCAGCACTGTGTGGTAGCAGCAATGTCAGCAGTCCTCAAAAGAGCAGGGAGTTTTCTTCTTACCAGCTGCACAAGTTCGGATCACCATGTCATATAGTATGGTCTGAAGTATGGAAGTATCTCAAGATACTGTTATATACCCTGAGAAAGGGTGTATTTGGTCACCTGCATCCTGCTTTTTTTGGAAATTTTTAAATTATAAAATAATGAATAAAGTGAATATCAATTAAGAAAAAAAGGTGGAAAAAAAACCACCCCAGAAGATTTAGCAGCTTACCACAAGAATTTGTAAGTGAAAGAGGTACCTGCATAAATATATCTGCAATGGGAATCCTTGATTCAGAGAAAAGCCATGAAGTGCAGGCTATCCTGACTTCTTGACTCCATTACAATGATTTTTATAAGTTACAAATTGTTCCCAGACAGAGCACATAAATGTTTATTGTGCCCAAAGGTGGATACAAGAGTCAGGATGAGTTAAGTATGGGTTTAACTAGTAGATAAATATCCCAAATATCTTGTGAAATATTTGTGGATAAAATTGTGGATAAATTAGATCACTTGAGGTCTAAAAAGCATAACTAAGACCAAGTTTTCTAGCATTTTCTCCAAAATAAAAGTACATTTTCTATGTTGGCAATCTTCTGCCAAGACAAATAAAGTACAAACATGAAAAGGATAACAAATTGCTGGCAATTTTTTCCTTTTAACAAACACTTCTTTAAATTCACCAAGAATATTAACTCTGGCCCTTGATTTCACTTAAGTAAGCATATGACTTCTTAAAATAACCTTAGTACACAAACTCAGTTTTGAACCTAATATAACTAACATATTAATGGAACCTTTTTTATTCTCAATCTGTGAGATATCTGACAGACATGAAGTTGAGAAGAGATCAGAGCGATACTTTTCCATTTTCCAGCAAACCACACCATTGATAGATACATTGTGAATTATAATTAATATTGCATTTTCCCAGTTTCCTGAGTGCTTTTATAATGCTGTCTTCTCACAGTGCAAGTTAGAGAAAGAGTGTTGTGCTTTCCATGGAAAACAAAGTGCAAGGAAACATTTTTAACTTCAGTTTAGCCAAGTAAGTTTTGGAAATTGCTTGCACTGTGCACTTGGCAGCAGAGACCAGCAGTTCCAGATGAACTAGCGTGCAACAGTGTCTTGGTCTGACATGTTTTTACTTGATATTACATCAGAGGATCTCCATTGAGGGAACTTATTCAATGTTAGGACAAGTGAGACAAGAAGCCTGCATTAATGGAGTAAATCATCAAAAGCAGCAAGAAGTCTGCATCTGGAATGCAGATAAATTGTTTTCATACTGGAATCTATTAATTGAATTAATTTTCATGTCTAAGCAGGATTTAACTAGGGTCATATTTGCAACCATCATCCAATTTAGTAATCAGCAACCAATTTATAAATGCAGTATTTACTGTATTTTGAGTGCTGGATTGTAGATGACTAAACTCAAATGAGCTAGATTAATTTTGTTGGAATGACAAAGATAATACAAACAGTATTAGGCTGAGACAGTCACCTTGTTTTGTTCTGATGGTCACCTTCTTTTGTCCCAGACAAAGGTTATGAATGCAGCATTTACGTCTTTTAACATTGAGTGCGCACCTGTAACATGTTCTGTATTCTGTGAAAAGTAGTTAGACATTTAAAACTTTTTATCTGTTTACCCAGCATTAACAAGAATCTACCACTGTAGATGACAGCTACAAGTAATTTCTGTGTTGTTTTTGTTGGAGGGTTTGGTTTGCAGTCTCCAAAACATATAGTATGCTTTTAATAATAATTATTTTTCACTCCAGAGCTTCCAGACTCTGGCTTTCCACAGGCACTAAATACATACCCCAAAATATCTTATAATTAAATAACATTCTGAAATAATTTCTTGACCTGAAAATCTGGAAAAACAAACTACAAGCCATTCCTCCAATTGCTGTTGTTGTAGCGTCATGTAAAACCACCTTTAGAAGGAAGGCAGAGCTTTTCTAAAGGCCTATGGGAATCTTCCTACATGGTCCAGAAGTGGAATAATCTGAGGGGTGACAGTGATTAAAGAGACAAAACTAGATAAGAGAGAAAAGGAATGGAAGGTTCTTGAGAGTAATTTTTGCTTATTTAAAAGTGAAAAGAAAAGGCCTATCAAACACAAAAATAGTGCCAAGGATGACAAAGCAGAAAGAAAAACCAGCCAGACTGTGAGGAGTGCAAGGAAATGCCTGAGTGTGCTCAGAGTTTATGCCTTGCTAATTACCATTCAATCTGATAACACAAAGGACTCCTACTGCTCAGCAGAGGTCCTATTCACCTCACTATCTTATTTTCTTTATCTCTAGGCCAAGAAGAACAAAGATTTCCAAAGACATATATCCAGAAGAAAGGCTAGCAAGATCACAGGACAATCAGTGAAACAGGGTTTCATCATTAGTATGCAAAATTTGACTTGAAGAAACAAAGACCTAAAATTGGTGTAGAAATGGCAAATCCTTCTGTATCAACTGCTCTGTTTAATTCGTTTATAATGAGAAATGAAGTTTTCCCATTTATTGAGATGAAAAAATTCTTGCAATATTAATCCAGGTAATGAGGACAAGAGAATTCGGTACCTGTCAGAGAAAGTAAAAGATTAGAAAGTCTACAGAGTAAAAGCTATCCTGCAAACATTTTGTTCTTCTAGTTGTGACGTGTAATGTACTAACATAGGGATCAACCAAACTGGGAAGTAAAGAAAATTAATGTAATTTAAAAGATATGCATTTGATAATGAGAAAACTAGAAAAAAAAATGCAGATAAAGTGAATAAAACAGATTTTTTTTTTCTTCATCTCTCAGTTATTTGTTTATTTGACAAGAAAACATTCCTATTGCTTTAGGAACTAAACAAAAAGTTAGTTGAAACAATGTACTGTGGCGGCAACATTGCAATTTGAATATAAGGAAACATGAACATCTTCTTAGTCAAAAGATCATAAAGTGTTTCCTTTATGATTTTATATATGTGAATGAATATACAACTATCCTTTTAAACTGATTGAGGTGTCTGAATAATTTATAAGGAAAAAAAAAGAAACGTCCTTGAATTGAATGTAAACAGAAAAAAAGAGAGTGGGCCACACTGCAGGTGCAGAAACTGATCAGGAGGAGAAGGGGCACTACACTTAGATATCATAAAAGATGTCTCTGTTGCATGCACTGCTTGAACTGTTTTATAGAGGAAGTATTTATGAAATAAATGAGTCCTGACAAAGAATTTGAAGATCAGCAGCTAAAAGATTCAGCAAGGATATTCCAGGAAAAAAAAGGCAGGATGAAAACCAGCAAATAAGACTAATAAAAAAGTGAAAAATATATCACATTTTCAAGCACTGATGACTCAACTGTCTAAGAAACAGCACCCGTGGCCTGTGATAAAACAAAGAAATTATTAACCTGGGTTTGAAGCGTGAGAATTATGGCAGCTTGATGTCTTGTTCATAGCTGATACACAAGTAAAGGACAATAACGGACCAGGGGTCTTGGGGATTGTCAGGTCTGGGAGCAAATTCCAATTAAGCATTGGATCATAAGAGACAATATCTCTAGACTTATGTAAGGATAAAGCTTTCCTAATTGGTAATGGTTGACTATTTCATAGACATCTTTAGCGATCTGGACTCCAAGTTGTAGACATGTTAAACCTAGCTTATAATATTGCATGACAGGAAAGATATTAAAAGGAACTGGTATAAAATAAATTACATTATTATTATTAAGAAATTAAGACTGAAATAGTATTAATAAATGATTAAAATACCATTAAGAACATTAAGATATGTTATGAAGTAATACAAATAGAGCTTAGGAAAACAATAGTAAGAAAAGCAGGCAGTATACATATGCCGAGGTGGATTTTAGCAATGCTAATGAGTATGTGACTGGAAAGCTCCAGAGATAAGAAGCAGGAATCAAGTTGAGCCTTTGAAACAAGCCAAACAGTAACTTACATGCATTTTTCTCCACTGCAATAGCATAGTGGAAAGATTGTTTTGACAATGAAATACTTTGTGATTTCAGTTGCAATTCCTCCTCCTTTTTGTTTGGAGGAAAGTACAGGTATAAAATACAAGAGCAACTGTCAAGAGACTTGTGCAATGACATGTTCCTGCTGAGCTACAGGCCTATCCTCAGATTTGTCACCAGAGCAAGCTTAGCTGAGTTTATCATGGTTTGATTGATGAGAAAATACTCAGTATTACAGGTAAAACTTTGTTCCAAGTAACTTTAAGAAAGAGCAATTCAGTTGCCTGAGAACATTAAAATGAAGGAGACCAGTTCGAAGAGCTCCACTTTTCTTTTCAAGCCTTGGAACTCTGGTTAAAACCTACCAAAGTCCAACTCCAAGGTCTGCCCAAGGTTAAAGCTGAACATTAGCAAGTAATAAGCGCTAACTACCACCATCAGATATCAATGTTCTCAGAGTCCCTTAGTCAGATTGATAGTGCTATGCAACACAAAAGAGAACAGTGACTTTTTATGAGGGCTTCAGATCCAAATTCTTTACAGTGAGACTCTAGTGGTAACAATATTCACAGGACAGCCTGAGAAGAAGAAATAATACTTAGTGAAGAGGAAGTTCTCCATGTGAGTAGGAGCCCAGAGCACTGATACTCACTTGTGGATAAAATAGACAAAACTATCTTCAAAAGGCAGATGACAGAAACCATATCAGGTTCAAAACCAAAGATTTCTCTGCGTCTATTATTTCTTATTTTCAAATGTGCAGTACAGAAAGAAGATGGTACAGTGAGAAGTTGATGGGATAGCTATCCTTTGATTTTGTAATAGAAGGCCATGAAAAGAGGAGTTTGCATCAGAGAAAGAGGTAGGCAAAGTCAGTTTTTCCATTTCTAATAATGGAAATAGCAGGTAGCTACAGTAACTTTTAATACCGAGGGTGTTTAGAGTTCTCTATGCCTCTCCAATGTATTTTAAATTTTTTTTCATATAAAGTGATTTTTTTGGTATTTTGAAGTTCTATTTTTTTATATATTTCTCCAGATTTTTGTAATAAGATACAATTGAAGATTGTTTTGAGGGAACTTATTTTTGAAAAATTTAAAATATTTTTTTTGTTCATATACTTTTTCCAAAGTTAAGCAACTCTAGAAAAGTAGGAATGTGAAAAGCAAATACTTTTATGATTTTCTGTTAATTTTTTTCTGAGGAAAAAGAAGAGAAAGCTGCAGATATACTGAAGCAATAAAGTTCTTTGTTCGATCTTGAAACGGAGGAACTCTTCTTGTAAATTTTTGTTACTGTCATGCAGTGAATATACTTTGCAAATAAAAATCTTCTGCCTTTTAAATCAATTGTTATACATGGCTTTTTATCCTATCACACACAAAGAATATGAATCATATAAATTTTTATTCAAAAGTTTTATAAAGTCACTACAGACATAAAAAGATAATAACCCCAGTTCTATGGCCTTCACATTTGCAGATTTGTATTATTCTTACAATTCTCGTTGCATCAGAGAACAATATAGAATCTTTCCAGTGGATAATTTAACATCCACATATGTCTGCACATTTTCATATCAGAGACTTTTTCATTTATGAAATAAAATACTAACATTATAGTTCAAAGTAAAAGACTTCAATTTAATGAACCTGTAATTTATATTAAATATTTAGCAGATGCTTTCTCTAAGTTTTATATGTATCATTAATAAGTCTTATCTTTTAAATAAAATGCTAAATAGTTCTGTTCATTTTTGGTAGGTATTCTTAAGACATTGTTTAAGAATTAACTAAAAAGACACATTTAAGACTCTTCTGACAGTAATACAGGGGGTTTTTTCAAAATGGTCTATTAAAATCTTGATAAGATTAGTAACGGACCTTAAAAAACTTTTGCTTGATCAAAATGTACCCTCTAAAAAGGCTCTCTTACTAGAATGAAAATACAAATAAGTATTTACTATCATTTGCTTTGGCCTAGAAAATTCATGCATCTTTGCAAGACTGCAATGACTGAAACAAAGGGCTTCTAATTCATGGGAAACATCTGAATATTGTAGCTTTAAAACTGAAGTTATTGTTATTATTTTTAAACTTCTATCACCTAGATAAGCAGTTTTTTGGGGTTTTTTTTCTCCTCAGAAATAATGAAACAGTCACAAGCAAATGTCCTGCATAAAAAACTTTTGAGCTTGTAACATCTAGACTTCAATCACAGGCCTACCTAACAAACTCTTCTCCAAGCTTCCAGATACTTGATTTGCTGAAAATTTATGGAATCTGATAAGGTAGGAACAAATGTCAAAGCCTCAACAACTTTTCTTTTTCAAATTTTTTAGTACACTGTAATAGGAGCTGACTATATTCTATAGGCATAATGAAAGGAATCATTAAGTTAACTTCCACGATATATTTACCTCTACAGGTTTTTAAGATGTGCTTTATGTTTAAGTTTCTTTTCACATTCCCTCTCTTAACACAGCAGTGTATATTTTCACTTGCAAACAGAACCATTTTTAGAGAGAGAGAGATCTACAATATAAGTTCCTAATTTCTCTAGTACTGATATCAGTTGCAGAACCCAACACTTCTAGAGTATAAACGTAAATATAGAGGTAAGCTCCAGTGTTAATAATAATAAATAAATCCATGTAAAAGATAGTGTTTGCTTCAAAGATGAGGAGTGATATCCTAGCTCTAATGAAGCCAGAGAAACATATCTGAGAAATACATAATTCTGGGAAGGTTTTGGCAGTACAATGAAATTGCTGTAGGCAGATCAGTCCAGATTGTCCTTACAGCACTTCGGCATGGAAATAGAACTGCTATAAAATACAGTGAGAGAGTGTCTCATGAAATTTCTAGCTCAATTTTTGCAAATTCTAAATAATACAGAAATCCTAGATAATGCAGACATTTCAAAACCATCCTGAGCAGTAGGAGGTTCATTATCCTTAGCAACAATTGCTCCACCGCAGCTTAGATAGATGACTTCTGTGGGCAATTTTAAACTCTGTAATTTAAGAACAATATGAAAAATTACATAGAATCGATGTAATTCTAAAAGAATTAATTCCACACCAGGCATAAGCTGGGGCAGGAGGAAAGAGGAAAGGAGGTAGATCTGCATAACTATATAAACCGCTCAGGAGGAAACTTCAGCACAGCCTAGAATCGCCTCCAAGTTAATATAAAGACAGAAAATGAATTATTCCCAGGTGAAGAAGACAAGAGGGAAAGGAGCCATGACACAACACTACATCATTTCATATACAAAAGACAAATCAGATGGAATTCAAAATAATTTTAGAGAGAGGCATAGTGTTGCATGAAAGGTCATCAGGATCACAGCACCAGAGAATTATCAGAGTTGGAAGGAACCTCTAGAGATCATCCAGTCCAACTCCCCTGCTAAAGCAGGATTGTCTAGCGCACATCACTCAGGACTGCATACAGGTGAGTCTGGAAAATTTCCTGAGAAGGAGACTCCACAACCTCCCTGGACAGCCTGCTCCAGGGCTCTGTCATCCTCTCCATAAAGAAGTTTGTCCTTATCTTTGAAAGGAACTTCCTGTGTTCCAGCTTGTGCCCATTGCTCCTCGTCCTGTCACTGGGAACCACTGGAAAGAGTCTGGCTCCATCTTCCTTCAACCCACCCTTCAGATACTTATAAACATTAATAAGGTCTCCCTTCAGCCTTCTTTTCTCCAGGCTAAAGAGTCCCAGCTCTCTCAGCCTTTCCTCATAAGAGAGATGCTCCAACATCTTAATCATCTTTGCTGTCCTATGCTGGACTCACACCAGTAATTACTGGTCTCAAACTGGAGAGACTAGAACTGGATGCAGTATTCCAGTTGTGGCCTCATCAGTGCAAAGCAGAGGGAGGAGAATGACCTCTCTCAACCTACTGGCCACACTCTTCCCATGATTCCATTGTCTCTCTTGGCAACAAGGGCACGTTGCTGGCTAATGGATAGTTTACTATCTACCAGGACCCCCAGATCCTTCTCCTCGGATGTGCTTTCCAGCACGCCTGCCCCTAACCTGTATCAATGCCCAAAATTCTTCCTCCCCAGGTGCAGGATCCTACACTTGCCCTTGTTGAACCTCATTAAGTTCTTCTCTGCCCAGCTCTCCAGCCTGTCCAGTTCACGCTGGATGGCAGCACAGCCCACTGGAGTGTCAGCCATCCCTCCCAGTTTGGCATCATCAGCGAACTTGATAAGGATACTCTCGGTCCCCTCGTGCAGGCCATTGATGAATATGTGGAACAAGACTGGACGGGGTATTGACCCTTGAGGGCACCACTGGTTACAACTCCAACTTGACCCTGCTCCATTAATTACAACCCTCTGAGTCCTGGCAAACAGCCAGCTCTCAATACACCTCACTGCCCCCTCATCTAGCCCACACTTCCTCAGTTTCCTAATGAGGATGTTATGGGAGAGAGTGTCAAAAGCTTTGCTGAAGTCAAGGTAGACGACATCTGCTGCTCTCCCCTCATCCAGCCATGCAGTTGTAATGTCACAGAAGGCCAATCATCAGATTGGTCAAGCATGATTTACCTTTGGTAAATCCGTGTTGACCACTTCCAATGATTTCATGTTCTTTAAGATGTTTGGAGATGACATCTAAAACAAATCGCTCCATTACCTTTCCGGGGATGGATGTGAGACTAATCAGCCTGAAGTTTCTTGGGTCCTTCTTCTTGCCCTTTTTGAAGACTGCAGTGGTATTTGCCTTCCTCCAGTCATCAGGCACCTCTCCTGTTCTCCATGACATTTAAAGGAGGATGGTGGCCCAGCAACAACATCTGCGAGCTTTCTCAGCACTCACAGCTGCATCTCATCAATGCCCATGGACTTATGGATGTCCAGTTTGGTCAAGTGGTCTCTAACCCAGTCCTCCTCTACAGAGGGATATTCTTCCTCTCTCCAGACCTTGTCCTTTGTCTCCAGGGTCTGCAAGATGCATGATTTAGATTATTTTTCCTATCAAAACATTGATTTCAATCTGCTTGTCAGGGTCCTGAGGGCACTACCACCCTTCCTGGACCATGTCCAGCTTCCTCAGGGCTCTCCCCATGGCTCTGTCCTGCATGCCCAATGGTCAGGGGGACAGTAGCCAGTGCTGGGGTCACCTTTGCTGGCCTTCCCTCGGGCAGTAGCTGGTCTTTGTCATGCCCTGGGAACGTGCTTGTGGCACCACTCTTTCCTCAAAGCTATTCTCCAAACTAGGCCTATCTTTCCACAGTGGAGCAAGCCTAGATGAAGTCAGTACTTATCAAGAAAAGTGGGAGTGCAGCCTGACTCCCAGGTTTTGCCCTTGACTTAGGATTTCACCCTGGGTTTTAATATTCTATAGGTACCCAAAAGAAGTTGATGGTCACAAAGCTAAATGCTCCTTTCCCACATCTATGCACCCTCAAAAAGTGTTGCCTCTTCCACACTGCTTTTGGGAGCTCCCTCATGTTTGTGCAAGCAGGACTCCAAATTTGTGACAGATTTCTGTTAAAGACCCATTGTATCTTTCCAAGAAAGATTAAAACAAATCTAGAGGAAGAGTGTATCACTGTGCACATATGTAGTATCAAAAATATGTCTCTAGCTGAATGGATTCCCACACAGGGGGTTGCAAAACGTTTTATGTTTTAATAGCTAACCTGACACTCTAAAACCAAATCACATGGACTGCCCACTTGGTGTAATTTTTTTTCCAGGATACATTACAAGTAGATTTTTTTTGCCTCAAAACCCATGACTTAATCTTAATGAAATTCATTTGAGTTCTTCAGTGGTAGAATGAAACTTTGCATCTAGCCCAAGGCACCTCAAAATTACCTTCATAGCATGGCAAGAATAACCGAACATCTAAATATCAAACATCTAAATGCTGTGGTATTGAGTCAGAACTCAATTCTCTATAAATATAATTTTAAAATGTATGTATTCACAAGTAGGGTATTTCCTGGGACCCTGCATGCTAACAATGCCCTTACACAGAAGCAGTACCACCCACTGTAGCTCTGTTCACTCTCCTGAGAAGTTAATGACACCAAGTAATTCCATCACAATAACTGTGAGCACTGCGCAAATGAAAGTTTTTGAAATGAGTAAGATAATAAGGCCATTATGTTCTGACTATTTAGGTGAGGTCAGAATTTTTTTTAGGACTGGCATATAAATGAAGAAAAAGTATTTCGGTGTGCTTTCATTCAGACAGAAAAAGCACAAGAGCAAAACCAAATAGTTTTAATGACTGACTGTGAGTTCCAGGACCCCCTTCAAAATAAAGGACACCTGTACTTAGATCTGTCAAATTCCATCTGGACTTTAAGCATTCCCAGTGAAAAATTTGTCAAAATAGATTTCAACAGAAGATTTTTAGCTACAAGAAGTTGTCTCTTCCTGAATTTTTTTCATAAAACATCCTGACCACTTCTATACAACCTGCCCACACACAGAGCAGTGAATAGGCTTAAAATAGAACAGTCAGGTTCTGCATGCAGGTATTTGTGGGAAAAAATATAAATCAGAGTACTCTGAGGTAGCATGGCTTTTTAGTTACAAATACAAGTTTTATGATCAAGGGAAAAGAACACTATTCGTTGCTTTTTCTTTTGGGTGACCATGAGAAAATCACTTCACTTCCCACATATAAAGAACAAAACCTCTTATCTCTTTGCAAACAGCTGCAAGACTGTTGCTACAACACACAGTATTTGACTTAATTATCAGAGCACTTTACTCAATATGCACATCTTCAGAAGCCTCCAGTTTACATTGAGCATATCTAGACACTTGAAAAATCATTAGCTTAGGCTGATGGGCAGCTCTTAGGCATCCCACAGGCTTTATGGAAACAAGGAACAGGTGTCAGTGGCTGTTACCTACACTCAGAGTGAGGTAGTGATTTGCAGCAGCTTAGACATAGACATAGAGTGTACTTGTAGGTTACTTTTTGTCATGTCCAGTGGGCAGAAGAGGGCTTGAAACTCCCCTAATAAAATCGTGACACCCTTACCTCTCAAAGTCGTTCAGCAATCGGCACAGCACAGAGAGTGGGTAAGTGTGGCC
>VXBJ01000130.1:1139-159909 GCA_013400055.1 Nycticryphes semicollaris | reverse complement strand
GCTGAAGTTCCCTCCTTTTGTTTCTCCTCTGTTGACCTCCGGTGTTTCTTCCCTCCCCATTGACAGACAGTGGGTGATGCCATCTCAGACATGTTGGTGATTGAAGCCATCCTGGCTTTGAAAGGGCTGACAGTGCAGCAGTGGGATGCCATCTACACTGACCTGCCCAACCGGCTGCTCAAGGTCCAGGTGAGTCACACCCCGCCCTGGCTCCGGTCTCCTGGGCCCCAGCTGCAGGCACCTCCAGAAGTCAGTCAAACAAACCATCAAACAATCCAGAGGAGAATTTCACCCTTAGAAAAATAAGATTTTTCTACTTTCCAAGGTGTACTGGGCAGCTGGATTTTCCTTGCTGTGTACAACTTGAATATTCAAGCTTTTACTTCTTTATCTTCTCCAGAAGAAGCGGCTCTCACGCAGTAGCGTTCTCTTGGACACAGCAAGGGAGCTCTGGGCTGTGTATTAACTCTGTGGAGGAGAGGGTATGAGTTCTCTGATCTACTGGGAGAAGCTGTGGGTTCTGTTCAGAGGCTGCCCAAAGAGGCACGGGCAGAACTGACCCTTCTTCCAAACCAAGCAGCTGAGTCCTACCAGGACCTTAGAGCCCCTTCCAGTCCCTAAAGGGGCTCCAGGAGTGATGGGGAGGGACTCTCGATCAGGGAGGGGAGCCATAGGATGAGGGGGAAGGGTTTTAAACTGCAAGAGGGGAGATTTAGATTAGATCTTGGGAAGAAATTCTTTGCTGTGGGTTTTTTGGCTAGAAAAGCCAAAGCTGAGAGCCTGAAAGGCTCTTCCATGCATCACACGAGCTCTGCTGACTGTAATAGAAGTGACCGCACCTCCTTGGCACTGAAATTCTGCCGTCAGTCCCAAACATCCTCCTTTCTCTGCCGCTGTTCTCTAAGCAACGACTGAATCCTGTCTGTATCCAGCTTTGACCAAACCATGAACCTCAGTAAGGGTCATATCCACTGGCAGTTAATTGGTTGTGAGGAACAGGGACATTCAAATGGGAGGAGGAAGAGGGGAAAGGAAAACAGAGGATTATCTACAGGACACCTACACGATTCTAATTATTTAGGACCACACACACTGGTAAACTTGTAGGGTCTGTATCAGTCTTCCCCTTACAAAGGTTGATATTCTGAGGCCTTTAGCTATCAGACCTTAACTGATGTTCTTGTCCTTGTCGTTCAGTTTGGGCTCCACTCAGATGATCTGAAATCTTACAGGGGTTAAGATCACACATNATGACCTTTAAGGTCCCTTCCAATCCAACCTGTTCTGTCATTCTACGACGTGGTTAATAAACGCTGAACAGGGATCCTGGAGCGTTGGAATGAATCAGGGGCCTCTTCTTCAGGCAACGGGACGCATCGAACCCTGTAGCTGTGTCTGACTGTCACACAAACCAGGGGGCTGTTTCTGATGCTGCAGGTGGCAGACAGGCGAGTTATTGACACGACGGATGCGGAAAGGCGGGCGGTGACACCGCCGGGGCTACAGGAGAAAATCGATGCGCTTGTCCAGAGGTACAGTCAGTCCCGGGCCTTCGTCCGCCCGTCGGGAACAGAAGACGTGGTTCGAATATACGCTGAAGCGGAGACACAGGTCAGCACTTCAGCTGCTCCTGCCTGAAGTGGGATTGATGTGAAACCCTCTTCTGCTGAGCACGGGGAGGGGTTGGAGGGAGGAGGGACTTTACACCCTCATCGCTTCGTCACACTTGGCGGTTGCTGCCTCTGAAAAAAATCCAGAGCGGTCACAAGAAGCCTCTCTGGCTTTTCTTTTCCTCACCCAAGTTTGATGTTCTCAGAGCTTACCTTTAAAAGCTTAAATGTTTGTGAAGGCGATTTGACACTGATTTTGAAAAGAAAAATGTTAAATCAGCCTTCTGGAAAGTCACAGCTAAGAGGAAAGTCACCAAAGCAGCCCCCACTGTGTGATTTAATTAATAAAAAGCCATAAGCTTTGGCTGCTGCTAAGAATTAGTCCGTGTGGGAACTTGAGAGTTGCCAGCAAAGGTCCTGCTTTTCCCCTCCTTCTTCCTGCCAGCACCGCCAGGATGAGGGAGCCACGTAGGGAATGCAGCATTTGCAGGGAAAGGCTTGTCTCGACTCTCCCGCCCTTGCTCTGCCCGCCTGGTGCTGACGTCACAAAGTAACCGCCTTTTCAAATCTTCCCCAGGAGACAGCGGATGCCCTGGCCCATGAGGTGAGCCTGGCTGTTTACCACCTGGCTGGCGGAAGAGGAGCACCCCCCCAGCCCATGTAACCACCCAGATACAACCGCAGTTAAAGTGATTTGGCTTTTGGTTTTTTAAAGATGACTTTGGTTACCCTTTGCTCACGTGGACGAGGCCCAGCCCTTCCCCCGAGCAGCGAGGGTTCCTCAGGGGCATAACCTTAACGAGACGTTCTCGCTGCCCAATTGCACTCCCCCCGCCCCCACTTTCTCTCCAGCGACTTCGAGGTGACTCCTTTAACACGGGCCTGATCCCGCCCAGGAGGAATTCCGTGGCCTTTCATCCTCTGAGCATATTTCATAGGTTATTGGCACCTTGGGCCTGAATTCTGCCTCCCACGTCCTCCGCGGGCCTGCGGGAGCTGCTGCAGGAACCCGCCCCGGGGGGGCAGAAGGCAGAGCTGGGCGCTGGTCCTGACATTCCCTTTCACCTCAGTTCCAAGGGGGAAATGAACCAGGAGAGAGCGTTTGCAAATAGTAACAAGGTCTGATGGCAAAAACATTAACCATTACCTGCTTTTATGAAATCCAAGTATCACTTAGAGAGCCTTTTGCTGGACTAGCCTTTGTAATCACTTTTTAGAGGGAAGGGACAGAGACAAATCTCTTTTCTGCAGCTCCAAGGGGGGCAGGGATGGGGGGGGGAATGAGGTTTTCATACACAAATATCCTCTTCCCCCGATTTCAGTTCAGGGCATCTACCTCTGACAAATATCTTTGTATTAACTCCTGCCATAACGGCATTTTCCAGATCACTAAATAAGCACAAATTCCAATGGATTTAAAAAAAAAAACCAAACAAAAAACCCCCCCAAAAAACCAAACCAGGACAAAAATAAACCGGAAACAAATTGAAAAAATGTGCACCTCGTGTATTTTTTTTTTTTCCTTAGGTTTTTTTTTTTTGTTTTAAAGACAGGACTCGAGACAACAGAACATGGACTGGAAATAGTAGGCACCATAATCAATATGAGCCACCGATCTTTCCACTTGGTTCAGGCCACATCCAGCACTTTCCTCTCTTATTTACAAATACGTCACTTAAATACAACAGGAAGTATTTCATTCCATACAAAGTAAGAAAAGAATACTATACAACTGGGAAAGATACAGTGTCTTATTTAAATAGTTACACCAGGTCTCAGCTCAGGAGTACCCCTTTGGTTCACGTTTTGATGACGCCTTCAAGAAAATCCTTCTCCACCATTTCCTCTATCTTTTGCCTCGCTTTGCTGGAGAAGGTCTTGAGGGTCTCCATTTTTATGTCCTTACTTGGAAAGCAGTTGGGGTAAAGGACAGGGCTCCCTGAGTGTCCGACACACCTGCTTGTCACCTTGCTGTTGAAGACTTGGCTGAGCACGTTGAAGAAAGGCAAGAGCTGCTCGATGCTGCGAACGGTGTAGATGGTTAAAAGCAAGTGACCCGGTTCCCAGCTGAGTGTTTTCCCTGAGCTGTCCTCCTCTGGGTTTTTCTGTAGATGCAGAGAAATGGGAAACAACACAGGTCAAAACAGACCAAAAACATGCAATCATAGAATGGTTGGGGTTGGAAGGGACCTTTGAGATCATCCAGTTCCAACCCCCCTGTCCCTGGGCAGGGACACCTCCCACCAGACCAGGTTGCTCCAAGCCCCATCCAGCCTGGCCTTGAACCCCTCCAGGGATGGGGCAGCCACAGCTTCTCTGGGCAACCTGAAAATAAGAGACTCATGCCCAAGAAGGTGTTATCAGTTTATCTCCGCTAACACTCGCCGGTGTTAGTGACAATAAACCCCACAGGAAGTTAAAAGAGAAATGAAGCATTTTCACTTTGAATTTTAGAGTCCAGGGTTTGCAGGGAGAGCAAACACAGCGCTGGATTTAGCACCAGATGTAACACACGCGGCAGCTCCGAGCAAACCCTCGACGTTGTCCTCAAAGGAAAACGCTCCAGTTACTCCAGTGCTTCCCCCAGCAGACCTGGGTTATGCACCTCCCATTCCACGGGAGGAAGCTGAAGGGTTCCACCAGCGAGGGTGGCAGTCACAGCCCAGAGCTCCCAGGCAGCAGCAGGACAAAGCTGTGACCTTCTCAAGGTCTTCAACATTTGATGGTTGGATGCAATAACTTGAAGGATCCCTTCCAGCCTAAGACAACTCTACAGACTGAAGTACCTCAGCACTAACATCCAGCTGCTTATACAGTAATGGTCACTAGTTTCCCCCTCCCTTTTTTTTCCTTCATTATTTTGAGTCAAAAACCACCTAAATCTAGACACTACGGAACTATCACCTCTAGAAACGCCTTGTTTGGACTGTCACTGACAAACCCTGAAGCTGAGTCCCAGCAATACCGGGTTTTATTCTGTTGAGGAAGGAGATGAGAAGCACAAAGGCTGCATCAAGGAGAAGCCACCTCCTGCTCCACCTCTGCTCGGGGAGAGTCCAAGAGCCCACGGGCTGCAGGTTTGGGAATGAAAAGGGAATGAAGGGGAAAACAGAGCAGCGGGAGCAGAGCGGAAGGTAAGGATTACCGAGTGCACAGCCTTTGAGCAAACAACTCCTTCAAGAGGTGGTATTTCAGTAAATACAGTTTTTCCCCTTTAAATGAAGCAACTGGACAGGGGACTGCTGGAGAGGGGACAGCAAAGAGCTACAGAGGCGATGAGGGGCCTGGAACATCTCTCTGCTGAGGAAAGGCTGAGGGACTTGGGTCTGTTCAGTCTGGAGAAGAGAAGGCTGAGGGGGGATCTGATCAACACCTGGAAATACTTCAAGGGTGGGTGTCAGGAGGATGGGGCCAGGCTTTTTTCAGTGGTGCCCAGGGACAGGACAAGAGGGAACGGGCACAAACTTGAACACAGGAAATTCCATCTAAACATGGGGAGGAACTTCTTGACTTTGAGGGTGGCAGAGCCCTGGCAGAGACTGGTGGAATCTCCATCTCTGGAGACATTCCAAACCCACCTGGACACCTTCCTGTGGGACCTGCTCTGGCAGGGGCTTGGACTGGATGATCTCCAGAGGTCCCTTCCAAGCCCATAGCATTCTGTGAACTGTTGCAGTTCAGAAGCCCGTGTGACATCTGTTACACCAAAACCAATTAGGTTTAAATTAACTGTAGGTGAATTTAGTATTTTGATGGGGTGGCTTGGCTCCCCTGTCAGAGGAGATTTCCACTGTAGCTCTACAGATCTGAAGAACAGGAAGAGTTGTTGACACATCCTGCATTGAATGAAACGACTAGTTTTTAAAATTTCTCCTTTAAAAAAAAAAACAACCCTTTCACTCTGGATTTGCAGAAGAGGCTTTTCAGTCCCGGGTCTCTGCTGTGCTCAGTGTCACCCGGGGTGAGCACGGGCTCCTCCAGCTCCACCAAGGACCAGTCTTACACAGCAGCCGACCCAACGGGGAGCAAACGCTCATCCTCCTCCTGGGCAATGAGATACAGCCCCTCCAAGCCATTTCCTCACAGCAGCGTCTGCTGCAAACACCCATTAATTCCTCAGGTACTTAAAAGAGCAGTTAATTTCCCTAAGACCAATTCTTTGTGTGTTTCACACCTGCCCTTTGGCAATAATTATTTTATTACTGAATTTTAGAATGATTTGCGGATCATAATTCGTCTTCCAATTAAGCTTTTGTGATGTTTTTCATGTAGGAAACCAACTTAAAAATAGCTCTTTTTGCAGTTATCTACGAAAATAAGGGCCCTCACGATTGTTTAACTTCAAAGAAAAAAAAAACCCTCTCAGCTTTGCCCTCTCACAAGACTGATGTCTCTCAGCTCTTACTGAGAGCTCAGCTCTGATGGTATTATTATGGCGAGCTTGTTTCACACCTCAAGCATCAAAGGCCACCCTCACCTGATGCTTGGCCATCTCCATTCCCTCCAAAACCACCGTCTTAAAGTCCTCCTGTTTGTCCTGTGGAAGGAAAAGAGGAGAACTTTCAGACTGCATTTCACAGATCAAAAATCATACTTTGCCGTGAAGGCCCTGCGGTTGCTGGGTCGGACGCTGTGCTCTGGCTAAAAAAAAACAAAACTAAAAATAAGAAATCACCTGCCCCCAGAGAGTCCGTGGTCCAGGAAGGGCAGACTCTGGAGCAAATGTGGCCGAGGCTCGTTTGGTCTCCTCTTTACGGCCACTAGTGCCAAAGGAGGGTTTTAAGCACGTTTTCCTTCACACAACAGAGCCTGAGCAACACCATCCTACACCAGTCTGAAGGGAAAATTAAGATCCCCTGAAACATTTTGCTCAGAAACAGGTATTTGCTAAGAAAAACCCCGCAGCTCCACGCAACGGAACTCCCCGCTGCGCGGAGAGGAAATGGCCTGGAAGTCTGTATTCATTACCTGGTGTTTCTCTCACCATCACACCCCCTTTCCTACAGTTCCCAACATGGAACTGCTGCTGTGACTGGGGGGTGTGTGTGGGGGTGTTTTTCCAGAAATTCCAGCACGTTTTCTATATTCCTGAAGCATCCTGTGGCAGTCCTGACTTCAGGCATCTATCCCAAGGGTATCTCAAGTGTAAAGTACACCACATCTTCAAAGAAACAAAACCCCTCTTTGTTTTCCAACTTGACCACAAACTCAGTTTTCCAACCCTTGCTTTCTAAACCTGATGCTCCACTGGCAATTTATGGAACTTGGCCCTGAAAAGAAGGGAAGTGGGTGCATTTTCACCTGAATGCTGTTATATTCCAGCAAAAGCTGACACAACCTACCCATGGGAGGATTATATTTTTTTTATTCCAAAGTGCCATTAATCACTAAAACATCAAAGAGCATTTTGTAAAAAAAAAAATAAAAAAATAAAACAAAATCTACAAAATTTTAAACATCATCCCCCAAAAAAACCCCAAACCCCAAAACAACAACAACAAAAAAAGGGGGGCAATGGGTTTAAACTGAAGAAAAGCAGATTTAGATTAGATATTAGGAATAGGTTCTTTACTCTGAGGGTGGTGGAACACTGGAACAGGTTGCCCAGGGAGGTGGTTGAGGCCTCATCCCTGGAGATATTCACGGGGAGGCCCTGGGCAACCTGGTCTAGTTGGGGGTGTCCCTGCTGACTGTGGGGAGGTCGGACTAGATGACCTTTGGAGGTCCCTTCCAGGCCCAGATGATTCTGTGATTCCAGGATTCTATGATTCAACACTCTGTACTTACCAGCGCGTGGATGTTACACGTCACACACAATTTCTAGTTCAGGGGAGATTACGTGGAGGGTGACAGCTTTCTACCGGGTGGAAACAGTAGGGGACAGAGGCTCTGCCTGCTCAGCAGGCAGTTAAAACTCATTATTCCTTTATACAGGCGAGAAATTTAGTCTCATCTTCACGATTCAACAAAAATGAAAAACCCCAGTGAATCGTGAAGATGAGGCCGTGCTTCAGCCGCTTCTTTTATCCCCTCGAGGTGCAAGCCTTGCTCAAGCAGCTCAGATCCGCCTGCAGCCAACTGACCCCTAAATCTGATGCAGCCACTTGTCAAAAGCTTTTTTTCTGTACATCTTTGAGCTTCCTCCTCTTTTCCTGGCCCACCCAGTAACCTTTCCCAGCGAGGTGCCTCCCCGGAGGGCTCTGTCCTCACAGCGGGGGCAGCAAAAGTACCCGACAGCCGTTTCCTTACTCTGTGGCAGCAGAAGGGAGCTCCCCAGGACAGGGCTTGGCCAGTTTCCACCAGTTTCGTTAATGGATTAGGCCTCCACCCCACCCAAAACTCAGGTCTTAATACACCTCAGGCATCAAAATAACGACAAGGCTAATTTGGCTCCTGCTTTACAAACTGCTCAGCTGAGATTTCCCCGGAATTCCTTCTGCTGCTCCCTGCCGCCTTCCAGTCGTCACAACTGGTTCAGGGGAGAAAGCCATCCCTCCTGGGCTCTGCCGCCTCAGAACTCTGGGTTCTGTCATTATTAGGAATGCAAGGGATTTCCAAATATTTAAATGAGATCATTGTTAACCAAAATGCTTTTACTACTTCAAGATGGAGTCATGCTGGCTAGCAGCTGAAAGCGATTTTATGGTAGAACAGATTAGACACTGAAGCATATTTTACCTTTTTACTGAAATAATACTTTAAATGGAAAACTCTGTAGTCACTGACCACAGCCTTTCTTTGACCATCACAGGTTTAAGGGGCTTTTGGCTTGTTGGTTTGGAGGGTTTTTTTTTGTGTTTTTGTTTTTCTTTTGGTGCTTTGTTTTATGGTTTTTGCCTGATGCTGACTTGAAATTGCCACTAGAATAATCTCCCACACCAGCTACACGCTTTCCCATTCTTCATTGTGAAAAAAAAAAAAGAACCCAAAGCCAGTGCTGTAAGTTACTGTAAGTGAAAATGATCAGTGACAAGCAAAATGGGAAGGAAGTGAGGTACCTTTGCCTTCTTTCGCAGCAGTTTTGCTAGACGCACCACGTAGGGTTTGAATTCCCTCTGATGTGTTCCCTGCCGTCGCACTTCCAAGCCCGAATCATCTGATGCTTCTGGAATAAAAGCCCAACGATACCTGTCAGGAGATAACACAAGCAGATGTTACCCTTTACTGAACGAGTGGGCTTTTCTGCTAGACCTAGGAATAGAAGTGGATGAGGAAACCTAATTGGGTGTTAAAGAAAGAGGAGGTAAAAAAAACCCACCCTCAACTCGCTGGAAAAAAGAGCGGTATCTGACAAGACAGACAAGAAAAGGCACATTCTGGAAAGCAGGAGGTGACATGGCTGAGAATGTAGCATCTTCTCCCTCCTTTAGAGGTACTTGAAGTATTTAAGGGTAAGGTAAGAGCTAGGTAAGGCAGAGAAGCTGAAAACCAGCAGCAGTGTTCACACCATCGTCGTGTGCAAGGGAACTGAAAGGGGTTCTGAATTATTAAACAGGGAAGTTACTTAAAACACCTCACGTTTGAGATGCTTATTGTGACACACAAAATGTTCCCTGTGCTCCACGGAGGGAAGGGAAACTCATTTATTTTACCTCTTCATAGGCCAGTGACATCAAGTGAACCGTTCACTCCCCTCAGACCTGGCTGCACTCCAAAGACCGGCTACTTGGGTTACAAACTCTACAGGAAATCAAAGTTTCTGTCCTTAAAAACGTCAAACTAAGCCTCCAAGAGAATGCCATAAAAGACTGCGTGATTTGGGGTGACTACTGTCAGTCCAGAACCACACAGTAATGACCTAAATAAAACTGGACTGGCTAATAATGGGGATTAGGACATCTTGGAGAACCAAATTATGAGCTAAATCTCCATAAAACGAGATAAAGCAATGAACCTTTAGTAGGAGGCTTTAGATTTGGAAGTCCTACACCAACTGTGCAAGCCCTTCCACCCTCCAGCCCACACCAGTGACTTTTAAAGAGGAGGATAACGAGAGGTGACCAAATGTCCACAGAGCTGTGCCAGGGCAGTGGCTCTCACGTAGGCAGTGTAAAGGAAGAGACGGGACACGGTTCCTTTGTCCTTGGGGGCCTCCCGTTTCCAGGGTCTTCAGCAGATGTCACTTGTGCATTCCTTTTCTTCAGCCAGCAGAGAAGGCCACTTTGCACACAAGAAAAACCCACAGAACGACCCCTTCACAACCAGGTTTGTTGCAACATCTCGCTGTAGGATCAGGCAGGAGCAATTTCAGCCACTCGGGCGGAGATGACTGATCTCATGCATCAGTCACTGAGACGTGGGTGCTTTTTGGGTTCTCAGACGTTACCGCAGCTAAATACTTTAAAAGTGAGATGTTTGAATAAATCACTGTCACCGATTAGCTCGTAAGTGTGGAGAATCTCTCGCCACAGACTAAATCAAACCAGCCTGAACCCACTTTGTGTGCAGCATCGTTTGCTCTGGGGGCCACTCTGGGAGGGAACGAGGGAAGGAACTGTGGGCTGCCCTGGGAGTAGGCCAGGAAAGGCAAGGAAAGAGGAAAACAAGGATTTTTATACACTAGAATTTTACCAAGAGGCACGGTTAAACATCCAAAAACTTCAGGGACAGCGTCTTCTACTCACATCTGAAACTGAGGAAGGTTTTCAGACGGCAAAGCTAGGGCCAAGTCCAGAAATTTGCAAGCGGACAAGTAGAGGTTCAACCACCTCTGGCTGTTGTAGGACGTGGAGAAACCATTGCCACCCGTGTACGTTGTCTCCAGACCAGCAACAGATGGGCCAGAAGTTCTAAAATAAATTATAGCAGGCAGATGAGTCATTAGCAGCCTTCTGCCACCACGGGAACATCATCTTTCTTACTTGCCTTCACAAACATGTAACTTAATCCTGAATCCATAAATTAAACCAGAACATTGCAAGTCTGTGCTATGGGTGGAGTTTTGTATATTGACATATATATATATATAAAAAGATAAAATATCAATATCTAATAAACATATTACGCTGTATCTCATTCCCATCACACATCTAAATTAGGAGAAAGTTTAAAATTGCCAGTCATGTCAATGTTATTTTATTTTAGGGAAAAATTCTTCCAAAGAACAAATTGTATCTAGAAAAGAGAAGTGAAGAACAAGACTCAGGCAAATAACTCCCCCTGGTTTTTGGTTGTTATTTTTTTGAGGCAGCACTGACTGAAACTGGATCACCCTGTGCAGAAGGTACAGGGGACAGAAAGGGACAACAGCACAAGAAGAATCAGCTGCCTCAGCTTTTGGTTTCGCATTAGAAGAAACCACAGAAACCACATTTTTATTTTAACCAAAAACAACCCCCAAAACCCAACCAAAATGAAAAACCCCAATGCATCAGCCTGATTCTAAATATACATCTGATACAGATAAGCCATAAAATCACACCATGTGTATTTTAATTGCAGAAGCACTGTCACTTTAGCCAGGAAGGCACTGTAAGAACATACTTGCATCATTTACCTCAGCTGTTTATGAGCAATCTAACAGTGGGGTTATTTTTTATTACCATTTTTCCTCTGAACACAGCTCCTGGTAGCGCAGTGAGACAGAACTATTCCTTACTTGTGCTCTCCACGTGAGCTTGACAATTCGTTCCAAGAGCAATTATTCTGAAGGAGGAGTCAGTTGCCCAGCAGCGTGCCAGGAGACTGTTAGCAAGTTAAACAAGGGGGAAGTTCAGAAGTTTACCTGGAAATGTCTTCATCAGCAGTGAGCTCCTGTTCCATCAGTAAAAATACTTGCACCTGAAGATCAAATGCTACATTTTAATACCATTTCTTTTTTTTTTTTAATGAGCTGTGACTCAGGAAAATGCTGTAGGGAAGCCTGAGCAATCAGCCTTTGAAAAAAAAAAAAACAACTTATTTGGAGCTTTATTTCCATTCCCAGATGATGAAATAACCCAATGAACTATGACTGGACACTGGCACCCTGACATTTTTTCATGCCTGAGTGACACAAGGGCCATATAAAAAACATATGACTCTTATGGCCAGGAAAGCTCTTGGAGGCTAATCCCCTTCCTCTGCTGGCAGAGAACCCAGCAGGGAGAAAGACCTAAAGGAATTGAGGATAAAGAATCACATAAAAGACTGAACTCGGGTGTGAATGCCCAGAGATGACACAGTCCTGTCCACTGAAAGTAGTTCCAGGGCTGCAGTAACTTGCCCAAAGGCCAGGGAGAGCGCAGGAGTCAGAGCCCACGCTGCTCCCATTGTTTACAAGATCTTACAGAGTAGAGTGGGATTAATAATATTTATAGCATTGACAAGGTACTGGTTCGGGGCTGGCATAGAGTTAAATTTCTTCAGAGTGGCTTGTATGGGGCTATGTTTTGGATTTGGGCTGAAAATAGTGTCTATAATGCTACTGACACAGCATCAAGGACTTTTCTGCTGCTCACGCTGTCCTGTCAGCAGGTAAGCTGACAGGGGCATGAGAAGCTGGAAGGGACACAGCTGGGAGAGCTGACCCCAACTGTCCAAAGGGCCATCCCAGCCCATATGACATCATGCACAGCCATTAAAACTGGTGGAGAGGACAGCTCAGGGACTGGCTGGGCATCGGCTGGTTGGTTGTTCAGCCTGGAGAAGAAAAGGCTCCAGGGAGACCTTGGATCCCCTTCCAGTTCCTAAAGGGGCTACAGGAGAGATGGGGAGGGACTCTTGATCAGGGAGTGGAGCCACAGGACAAGGGGAACTGTTTTTAAATTGAAAGAGAGAAGATTTAGATTAGATATTAGGAAGAAATTCTTTCCTATGAGGGGGGTGAGACACTGGAACAGGTTGCCCAGAGAAGCTGTGGCTGCCCCATCCCTGGAGGGGTTCAAGGCCAGGCTGGATGGGGCTTTGAGCAACCTGGTCTGGTGGGAGGTGTCCCTGCCCAGGGCAGGGGGATTGGAACTCCATGATCTTTAAGGTCCCTTCCAACCCAAACCATTCTATGATTCTACAATCTCACTGCAGCCACAATGTGATCTAAATGACTATCAACTGCCAATACAACATAGATTTTTGACTCCTTTGTGTGGCTTCTCATCCTCATCGCTGGAGGAAGAGGGCTAAATGACCAGGAAAGTATAAACAGGGAGCACAGAGCAGGAGAGGAGTGGGAACAGCGGAGAGTGTCCACATACATAGGTGAAAATTGAAGCAGGAATTGGCACACTGAAAGTAAATGCAAATTTAGTTCAGGAGACATCTGAACAGCTTAGCAGTGTAATGCAACAGATGTTCTAATGTTTGCAAAAAACCAGACATCAGGACTATGGAAATAAGTCAGTTTACAATTTGTGTGCACTGCACGTTTACACACACGTTATCCAGAAGAGATTTTCACAAAGACATTGAGAAATGAGGTTGTGTCTCAAATTTGCACCAGTCTTCCAAATCACGAACTCAAACTGCAACTCACCAGCTCAGTGATCATGGTAGGCCAGAGCGAGGTAAGGTGCTGTGGAGACATTCTTAAAAGCAACACTCTGAAAAACAGGAAGACTTGGGAATGAAGGGTGGGCACCTGCGGCAAACGGAGACTTTCTACCAGCCTTTCTGAAAAAAAAAAACAACCAAAAACAAAAAAACAAACCAAGGTTTCCTCAGTTCAGAGAAATTTCAACCAGCATTTTTTTATTCCTTCATTTACTCTCCATTTTTACCTTATTTTTTTCTTCCAAGTAATACAACGATAGCCCAAAGAGCTAGAATATATATATATATCTTATTAAAAAGCTGCATCACCATAGTACATAGGATATTACACAGGGACAATGTGCTCTTACTTAACCATAACCTCTATTCAAAACGGAGGGAAATTTTCCAGCCAAGCCAACACATTGCAGTTCAGACCCGTAAAACCACCTGGTGTCATGGACACCATAAACCCAGCCACTGACTGATGGGGGAAAAAAATATCCCACAAAACTCCAAAGAATAAATCCTGGAGCAAATGAAACAGGAAAGATGATGCAAACAACATTCCATATAGAGGAAGAGACCAAAGCGTCTACCTTGGTAGCACTAAAACACAACGTATCTAGAAGACGTTGCTGTAATTATTTGCATCATCTTTGAATAAAACCAAGCAGCTCCCATTCCCAATCATGTCATGTAAAAGGTCACTGGAAGGGACCTTTTAAGGTCATCTATTCCAACCCCCCTTCAATAAGCAGGGACATCTTCACCTAGATCATGTTTCTCAGAGCTCCATGCAACCTGACCTCAAACTTTTCCAGGGATGGGGAATGCACCACCTCTCTGGGCAACCTGGTCCAGTGTTTCACCACCCTCCATGTAAAAAATGTCTTCCTTGTATCTAGTCTAAAACTTACCCTCTTTTAGTTTAAAACCATTACCCTTTGTCCTATCGCAACAGACCCTACTGAAATGTGTGGTGTCCCCATCTTTCTTATAAGCCCACTTTAAGTACTGAAAGGCCGCAAATAAGGGCTGAACAACCCCAAATATCTCAGCCTGTCCTCATAGGAAAGGTGTTCCATTCTTCTGATCATTTTCCACCATCTTCCTCTGGACCCACTCCAACAGGTCCATGTCCTTCTTATTTTGGGGGCTCCAGAGCTGGACACAGTACTCCAAGTGGGGTTTCCCCCCAGAGTGGAGCAGAGGGGGAGAATCCCCTCCTTCGCCCTGCTGGTCACGACTCTTTAGATGCAGCCCAGGGGACGGTTGGCTTTCTGGGCTGCAAGTGCACATTTATAGAACACCAGGTTGGAAAGGACCACGAGGATCATCTGGATTCAAGCTTTCTTGGCAATAGCATGGTCTAGACAAGATGACCCAGCACCATGTCCAGCTGAATCTTAAATTAAATGATTTTTCATTATTTATTTTTTTTTTTTTTACTTACCTTGTATATCTGGAAGGTATTTCTGGTATTGGTCTATCTCACTACTGAAAATAGCAAAAGCCAGTCTCTTGAGGAGCATAGCGCGCTGCTCCAGCTCTGCCTCTCTGTTAGCAAAGAGATTGAGGGAACTGCTCTGAGCCACCGCCACTCGCGCTGAAAGAGGAAACAGTGCAGAGACAAGACTTCAGGTTTCCCTCTTGCTTCACTTTAAGGCACAAATAACCCTTTACTTTCATTGCCTTAATGGTAGTTCAAAAGCAGCCGTTAAGGAGATGCAAGTTTTGCAGTTTGTATGTTAAGCACAGTGATTTGAACCGGGTGTTGGAAGAGAACTTCTAAGTATAAACAACTGTGCCTTAGCCTGGGGGCTTGTGAGAGGCAGTCTAGGCCAGTTTTATTTCTAAAACACAATTAGCAGGTATAGGTGCTCACAAACTTGGAATGTGCAGACTCAATTTTTCCTTAAGCTGAGCTGGTGTCAGACTTCACTGTAAACCAGAGTGGTCTGAAATTCTCTCACTTCAAGTGATCTTATTATGGATCTCCAGAAACAGGTATTTGAAGAAAACAAAAATACCCACTGAACTGTAAAACCAGATTGGAATAAAAGCTGAATAGATGCTTTCAAGATATTTATTTTCCCCTTTTTTAATGTTTCCCTTAGAGAAAAGTCACTGCTACATCAATAAATACTTACTCATCAAATCTCTGAATGTGGTTTTGTCGTGGGTCATTAAATTATCCATAATAGCTCTCCAGCTAGAAGAAGAACATCGTACACAAATCAGAAATGCAAGAAAAAAAGCAGCAATTTACAGGAACATTTACAGAGCTTTTGCTGCTCTTCACTAATTCAGGCTTGTGGTTGCTAAGGCTTCCAATCCAAGCTCTTGCACGGATAGGTACCCTTTACTTGATGCAATTTGATCTGAAACTGTAAAATGTTAAATGCTTTTTCCTCATAGAAATTAAAAAAAAACCCCAAAACTTGAAATTGGGAAAAAAAAAATCCAACCCAGAATTGTGTATACAAATATACCTCAGGTGAAAGAACTTCACATTCCAGGTGGTAATCCCAAACACACAACATCCCTCTATTTCTCTCAACAGAGGTCTGTTGGGATATTTTGATCCTCGTTACTCATCCTCTGGTGTTAATTGTACACACAGAATTTGTAACAGCCATGGCTATAAGCAGAAAAATTGAAGTCTTACTGGTTAACACAGGAGGCATCCATCTGGAAGAAACTGGAATCCATGAAGAGGTCAAAGGCTTCCTTCTTCCACGCTCTCCTTGTGTACTGGTACCCGCTAAGACTGCTTAATAACTGAACACAGGCTCGATAGCTGGATGCATTGTGAGCACTAAAGAAAGACAAGTCAACACAAAACAATTCCCAGTTGTTGCTTTAGGGAAAGTTTTGCAGATGCCTAACCCTTGTCGTGCCTGTTTCGACTTCAGGGGCCACGCACTGAATTTGAACTGGCCGTAGAGGTCTCCATAAATGCAGTAAATTGTCACGGTACCTGTGATTGCGGAGGTAGGGAACAACGTAGTGCATAATGTTTACAAGCAAAGGAATGACTCTCTCTTTTTCATCGCTGTAGAAAACCATATCCAAGAGATGAGCCAAAACCTATAATGAGAGAGGAAGACAGGTATGTTATCATGCACTTGCAAATTGCCTTTTACCACTATTTGTAATTTTTTTTTTAATGTCCATTACTGAATATTCACGTTAACGATAGAAGTGATCAAATTTCAGGTTCTATAAAAAACATCCAGAGTGTAATATCCCGTCATTTTTAAAACAAAAACACAAGCTCCTGGGCAAAGCATTCTACAGAATGAGCTACAAAATTAAAAAATATAACATAATCAAAGGCTGGCTGCGATTTTCAGCAGTAAATAACACATCCCACCACCAACACACAAGGTTTGCCACCCAAAAAATCCCCGACGCTACGCAACCGAAAGGCCACGCTGTACGTTTGACCCATCTCACTGAATCTTCCCGGCTGTTGGAGTAACAAGGATTTGTATTTTGTCACGTGACAGGAACCAGAATCCCTTTGCATCTGTTCCCTTCCCATCAAATCTCTTCTCCTCACCTTTCCAGTCCAAAGCTTTACACAACGTAAACGGTTACTGTAAGACAGTATCTGTTATATCTGAGGAGACATTTACCTCAGAAAGTAAGGTCAATGCATGGACGCTGTAAACTGATGGAGTTATGTTTGAAGTTTCCATTGCTGGAGACAACATATCTACATGAAGAGAACAACAAAAAAACCCACAGGTGCAAAGTTAGTTTTCTTAAGCCATTATTTACCTCACAAGCATATTTCAATAGCATATATTTAAGATGTACAACCTTCAACAGATACACTGGGTAATGCCTGAACACTACTGAAGCATTTTTCATGTATTCAAATGTAGTAAAGCTGTCCCCTTTGTTCATTTTGGCCTGATAATTAACGTTTTATTTGACATAAAGATGGAAACGGAACTACCTTCCACATCTGATTCCAAGTTGTTTCCGTCAACCACGATCTTGGGGGAAGGCTTAACCTCCAGGTTTCGTCGCAGCCAAGTCGTCTGTTCCAAGGAAGAGCCAGCAATCGCCCCAATGGCATCCACTATCTTGTGTGTTACGTCCTGGTGGGGAAAAAAAACCCCACAAGCATTTGAAAAACTTTGTGCAGAAGGGGTGTATTTATTGTCCTGATGTGGGATTTTATAGGAAAAAAACCCCCTGTATTACTAATTAAGCATGGAACCGCTTTCAAATAATTTCCCCTCAATGTTATCAGTGATCAATAACTCCATCGAAAACGAGATCTTTTTCAACAGATTGTAAATAGGACTAAGATATTGAAGATTCATTTCTGACTCCAGAACTGATGTACTGGATAATTCTAGTACATTCAAGAAAGGGTTTCAAGTTAACAGAATATAAACCTGTAAACGTTTAGTACATCTTTCTGGCCAAAATGTTTTTGTAGGTCTCCTTCCTATCACATATACTGAAGGACTGGTTACAAAAGAAATTTAACTCCATTGCAGCCAAAACCTTCTATCTAACTCAGCTTAACATCAGTCATTGTGTCCTGGTGAGATCCCATCTGGAATAGTGTGTCCAGTTCTGGGCCCCTCAGTTCCAGAAGGACAGGGAACTGCTGGAGAGAGTCCAGGGCAGGGCTACAAAGATGATGAAGGGAGTGGAGCATCTCCCAGAGGAGGAAAGGCTGAGGGAGCTGGGTCTCTTGAGCTTGGAGAAGAGGAGACTGAGGGGTGACCTCAGGAATGTTTATCAATATGGAAAGGGTGAGTGTCAGGAGGATGGAGCCAGGCTCTTCTCAGTGACAGGCAATGACAGGACAAGGGGCAATGGGTACAAGCTGGAACAGAGGAGGTTCCACTTAAATATGAGGAAAAACTTCCCAGTGAGGGTGAGGGAACACTGGAAGGGGCTGCCCAGAGAGGTTGTGGAGTCTCTTTCTCTGGAGACATTCCAAACCCGCCTGGACACGTTCCTGTGTGACCTGATGTAGGTGTTCCTGCTCCAGCAGGGGGATGGGACTGGATGAGCTTTCAAGGTCCCTTCCAATCCCTGAGATTCTGTGATTCTGTGAAGGGGGACAGCACACAAGCCTAACTTCCTTTGGAAACTACACTAAATAAAACACCTTAAAAAGCAATAAATATTTTAATTTGCTTAGCACTCATTGCTTAAAAATACTTTTAGGTAAATCACTTGTGTACACGGTTCCTATTTATACGACTCTTGAATTATGTTTTCATTATTTTCAAAAGAGGCATACACACCACAAATTTCTTACCTGGAGATCTCTTTGGTCTTTCTTATTCTCCAGGCTTGGGTTTTTCATAATAAACTCATTAAGAACACTGAAAAAAAATACAGAAGCAGATATGGATTTTTTTCAGTAATTTTAAAAGCTAGGACAGATCTGAAAAAGTTTACGTGCATGACACTTAATTTACTAAACCTTCAGTCATTGTTACTCATTGATATTCTAAAAAACGTCCTTTCAAGTTTCTTAAGTTCATTTAGATGGTAGCATAATTGTTTATCAAGAACAGGTTTGGCTAAACTATACACAAGCATCTTTAGAGAGAACCACTAGGGAAGATAAATTCAAGAAAATGGTCCTTGAAGCTTTATACAGAAATCACAGTCAATGTTTTATTTCTCACACTCAAACAGCTTTCATGCTGGGAATGAATCCTTTCTTGTAGGATTCTTGTAGATCTTGCAATTCTACACATACCTAAGAAACAGTCATTAAAGTTATTATCTAAGTAAAATGAGAAATTTAAACCTACTGTTTAAACAGCCTGAATGACTCAACTAATCAGTAAGGTAAAATTGTGGCTTCTATCAAATAATAACGTAAAAATTAATGTATATCACCATTCTTCACAAAAATCCCTAATTTGATACAAAAACCCCACAGAACTCAGGCAATTGGGATTTGTCTCTGCTCAAATCAGCAACAGAGATTTGAAAACACTAACACTTCAGTACGATTTTCTTCTTTAGAAATTGCAAATGTCAGTAGCACTTACCCAAGGATGAGGAATTGTCCCGGAGCTGGAAGACCCACCTGGATGGAATCCTTCAGCAGAAGCAGTAGCGCTGCCCAGCTGTCCACTAAGCTGGTCACTGGAATTCTAAGAGAGAGCAAGTGACAGCAATGAGAACAGCAGCATCACCCTCAGAGATTCCCTGTTTTCGTTCTGTCTCACAATTCTCGTCTCAGATACTGTTAATCACCGCTCACACAGATTCTTTGGTCTTTCCTTGACTGTTAGGTGGCTACATCAAGCCGGTAAGAAAAGGAAGAAAGCAGAAGAATAGCATGCTCAAAAGACATGTTCTTCAGTCCCAAGGTTGGAGAGGCACCAAGGAGCTACAGCACAATTAAGAACACTGTCCCTTGGGCAGGGGGCACATTTGCCAGGGAGTGGAGCCACAGGACAAGGGGTAACGGTTTTAAATTGAAAGAGGGAAAATTTAGATCAGATTATAGAAAGAAATAATTTCTGTGAGGGTGGTGAGGCACTGGAACAGGTTGCCCAGAGAAGCTGTGGCTGCCCCATCCCTGGAGGGGTTCAAGGCCAGGCTGGATGGGGCTTGGAGCAACCTGGTCTGGTGGGAGGTGTCCCTGCCCAGGGACAGGGGGGGTTGCAACTTGATCTTAAGGTCCCTTCCAACTCTAATGATTCTATGATTTCCTGCAGGATTGTTAGGTGGGGAAAGAAAGGTGATGCAGAAGTAGGGAATTCACAAAATAAATCCTTTTCTTTTTCTATATCCTACAGTACAAAACCATTCTTCCTTCATGATTTATATTGCACAGGCTATTTCTCACCCTAGGGATTACAAAAGCATGTAAAATACTCAAATTGTCCATTTGCTTCTTTATGACAGAAATAAAATTTAACTTCTTGTCTTACCTTTGAGTATAAGCATAGAAAAACTGCAACATGCAGACTTCCAGTGAAAGATGTTTCTAGAAACACATACAAAACCTCTGTTATCAGGAAGAAAAAATTTTTTTCTTTCCCCTCCCTCACTTACCAGGGCAAAGTTGACCATGCCATGATGCCAGTGCAGCATCTGAAGATATAACTTTGGTCAGTAGGTCAAGAGAGGTTCTCCTCCCCCTCTACTCTGCCCTGGTGAGACCCCATCTGGAATAGTGTGTCCAGTTCTGGGCCCCTCAGTTCCAGAAGGACAGGGAACTGCTGGAGAGAGTCCAGGGCAGGGCTACAAAGATGATGAAGGGAGTGGAGCATCTCCCAGAGGAGGAAAGGCTGAGGGAGCTGGGTCTCTTGAGCTTGGAGAAGAGGAGACTGAGGGGTGACCTCAGGAATGTTTATCAATATGGAAAGGGTGAGTGTCAGGAGGATGGAGCCAGGCTCTTCTCAGTGACAGGCAATGACAGGACAAGGGGCAATGGGTGCAAGCTGGAACAGAGGAGGTTCCACTTAAATATGAGGAAAAACTTCTTCCCAGTGAGGGTGAGGGAACACTGGAAGGGGCTGCCCAGAGAGGTTGTGGAGTCTCCTTCTCTGGAGACATTCCAAACCCGCCTGGACACGTTCCTGTGTGACCTGATGTAGGTGTTCCTGCTCCGGCAGGGGGATTGGACTGGATGAGCTTTCAAGGTCCCTTCCAACCCCCAAGATTCTGTGATTCTGTGTGATTAACTAGATATTACAAATACCCACTTAGACATCTTTCTATAAAGTTATGTTTTCCCTTTTTCTCATTTTTTTTACTTCTCTTTTTTCTTCCCCAATTCCCTCTCCCACCCGAAAAATGAACCTGATGTTTGGGTATGCACCTGATTCCCTCACGTGAGCAGCTTGTCCCCACAAAAGTGTCATGTACAGAAGCAGCAAAAAGGATTCTGGAGTGGTTCACGACATGGTAATGACCTAAGAAGGTACAACTTCCCTCCCAAACTTCATCCATCTATTAGATACTGTGAAACTTTCCCCGCTGTACTGAGCAGCAGCATTAATTACTCGCTCAGCTTTGAGAACCAAGTGTCCGTATCACCAGTGCTCTAAGAGACTTTAAGAAAACCAACACCACCCGCTGCAGTTTCCCCACCTTGTCCTTTGCTATGGCTGGAGGCTGCTTCAGAACTTCTTTCACCGTTTGGATAACCGTCTCCGTCCTCATAACGCTGATAGAGCGAACCAGCTCCACCAGCAGAAGTTGCTCTTCACCTGCCGTAGGAATAACCTGAAAAAATCAAACGTGTCTCTCAAATTATCATCACAGAGAATGCCAATGCCAAAATTAAAGGGATTAGTACCTAATGGTTCAGCTAGAGACCTGGAATCATTTATTCTTTTTCCTGAAGAAATGAGGGAGATTAACTCGTTCTAAAATAAACTGGCAGCTTCCTGACAGTACAGTTGCTATTTGGAAATGTAACATAAAAATTATAGGGGAGGGACTCTTGATCAGACAGTGGGGCAATAGGATGAGGGGTACTGGTTTTAAACTGAAAGAGGGGAGATTTAGGTGAGATCTTAGGAAGAAATTCTTTGCTGTGAGGGTGGTGAGACACTGGAACAGGTTGCCCAGAGAAGCTGTGGCTGCCCCATCCCTGGAGGGGTTCAAGGCCAGGCTGGATGGGGCTTGGAGCAACCTGGTCTGGTGGGAGGTTTCAGGGGGGTTGGAACTGGATGATCTCTAAGGTCCCATCCAACCCAAACTGTTCTACGATTCTATAAATATGGAGAATGTTTCATAATATGTATTTTTTTCACTGGAATGTCTGAATTTTCTCCTTTGTGCTTCTAACTCACTCAAAGCTATTACCACTATTCCAAGTGACCACTGCAGCGTAAACAAACCTTTGTCCTAGAAGTGGTTTTGTTTTGCCTCCTTTCATTCCACACAAACGCAATAGCAGCCATGAAGTGAACACCGTGATTCATTGAAATTGGACCCAACAGTTCAAGAATCTGCTGCCTCAAATTCTGAAAGGTAGAAGCAGAACACACACACGTTCAGGTAAAAGCCTCAGCGTCACCAGTTGGCTCTAAACCCTTTGCTTGGATGGTAACTATCACTCAGAAAACACTCAGAGGGTTCATAAAGCTCTAGTCCACACCTGGTGCTCTTCAATCATTTTATTCATGACTAAGACAAGGGAAGATAAAAGTACACTTGTTAAATTTGCAAATGGTAACGAAGTGGGAAGCAACTGATAGAAAGGTAGAAATCTTAAAATGACCTGAAAAACTCAAAAAGCATCCTGAAAGGAAGATAAGGTGCAATAAGAGCTTGATTTTTTGCATGCAGAGGTGGGGATAAACAACTCCAGTGATTCAGGATGAGTAACTATTGAGACAGAAGTGCTACAGAAAGAAGGAAAAAAAAAAAAGTCTTGGGATTACAGTGAATCACAACTTCATGATCACAACTTCGTAAGGAAGGGGAAAGGAGCATTCATAAATAGCAGCACTTCGTGCAAGACAAGAAATATTTCCCCTGAAAGAAGATACCACCTACTATTTGCTAGTTTTGGTTGGGAGAGAGTTCATTTTAGTAGTTCATATAGTAGCTAGATGGGGCTATGCTTTGGATTCGGGCTGAAAAGAGCGTTGATATTACAGGGATCTTTCAGCGCTGCTGAGCGGTGCTTAGAGATTCAAGGCCTCTTCTGCTCCTCTCAACAGCCCAACAGTGAGTTGGCTGTGGGGGTGGCACAAGAAGTTTCTCTTTTGTTAAGATTTTATATGACTATTTCATGTCCTTTGTGGCATAAAAGAATGGATTTACTTTTCTTTCCAGAAAGCAAAAAGGTGAGACATTATTATCTTGAGCTGATACACTCAAGTTTAAAAGCAGAATCAATACCCCTTTACAAAAAGCCTTGTTTCTGAGGTGGATGGGTAGATGATGCCCAGAGAAGCTGTGGTTGCCCCATCTCTGGAGGGGTTCAAGGCCAGGTTGGATGGGGCTTGGAGCAAGTCTACTGGGAGGTGTCCCTGCCCAGGGCAGGGGCTTGGAACTCCATGATCTTTACTGTCCATTCCAACCCAAACCATTCTATGATTCTACAAGGACAAAGGTATTAAAACTCAATTTACAGTTAAGGGAAAGGAATCAGATGTAGTTTGATGGAGGTATTCATCAACAACTTAAATTATATTATCCCTGATATTCTAACCTTTGTTGACCCAAGATTAATAGTGGTAATGGATGCAGCAGCAGCAGTGGTTTTCTCTGAAGAATCCGCAAGGTGAAGGATGCTCCACAGCAAAGTCACAGAAGACATGATCATATGCAGGATAGACAGGATCCCATTACGTGCTTCAATCAAGTGCTTCTGATCAACGTTAACCAAAAGCTGGTGGATTTGAAAAGGAGAGGGGAGGAAGAGCGTTAAGTATCTACATAAACAGTAAGTAATATAGTGTAAATGGAAACTTAATGGATAGGCAAGCTTTCAACATTCATTCTTTGTCAAAAGAGTTTTAAAGTAATTCTTATTTTACTTGTATGTACAAGTTTTGAGGCTGTTAAAAATAATAATCAAAGAAGCTTTTGACTGAGCTGTACAATCTCAAGTGTATTCGGAACACAAAGCCTCATGTCTACAGCAACCAATTCTGTATCACCTGCCTATACCTGCACAAAACAAGTATGTCAGAATTTTAAGTGTAATTAATACTCTAAGCAAAATTATTTACTCACACAACCAGTAAACACTTTTTAGTTATGTTTAAATGAATGGAAGGCAAACCTGTATAGGAATAATTAAGAAAAAAAAAAACAAACAAACAAACCCAAGACTTCAGAGAGAGATGATTCTTGCAGAATCAGGGACAAAATTTTAACAGAGTCCATGCTCAGAATATCAAATCTAAAAATACCACTTGACTCAGAAGACATATTGTGAATATCCAGAAGGAGCCAAAAGAGAAAGTTTTGACATGTTGCAAGATGAACACAGGCCAACCAGAAACAGGACAGGCATCAGTCTGGGAATTTCCACAGAAGCAGCCGACTCTGAACAGTAGCAAACTAGAGACCTAAAAGTTAAGGAATTGCTCCTGTTCTTGTTTCAGGGGAACAAAAAAAAAATCCCCAAACCAACAAAACCCCACCAAGAATAGTCTCTTAAAAGTCTAAGTAGTAGAAAATTGGGGTTTTTTTTTGAGATGTGTAAATTATCAAGAAAAAACCCCATACTTAGAGCTGAGACAATGTATTTGGTATTTTTCCCACTCAGATCCTCAATTCCACCAATATAATCACAGCCCTTAATTTGACACGTACAACGTAGGAACCTCACAGATCCCCCAGACACGTTTACCTGATGATATTGTGTAGATGGATCCAGGAGGCAGTAGTGAATTATTGTTGTGATCCCTTCTAATAAAGTAAGGACCATATCCGGGGGAGTGACCGATGCCATCCAGAGAGGCCTAAAATCCGAGATTCATTTTTGAAAAACGGGTTAATCTGGTTGTAGAAACAACTCAAGGCAACCAAACCTGCTTGAAAAGATTACACACCCCTCCACAGACATACCTATTGTCAGATAATCCCGTTTCGTATTTATACTGCTGAATTAAATTATCCAAGTTCCTGCAGAGCTGAAGAGTCACGGAAACGACCACCCTCTGAAGAACTTTTCCCATGTAAGGCAACGTAGAAGTGATAAGGCCAATCCACTGGGGGTGCATTTTACAGGCACAGTGCTGGTGTAAAGCTCGTATCACCGCGCAGAGAAACATGCCTTGGCAGGTTATGGGCTGGGAATGCAAATACTGAAGAGAAGTCATCGGCTGCTGGGGACCGATATGCTCCAAGTCCGTTATGACAAAGTCAAAGCCCGTTTCATTTTCCTCAGGCACAGTCATTACCCTGTGCTCCAAGACAATCAGGCGCTGAAGTACTTTCAAGAGCTGTGACTGCAGAGTACTACCGTTGTCGAACTCGTCTTCGGAGAAGTTGATAAGGCTGTCTTCAGAGAAACCTTCTTCGACCGCCACGATGTTTTTCCCGGCCATCTTTTCACTGTGCCATTTCTGTGCGCTGAAGATAGAAGAGAGCAGGCAGTGCAGGATCACTTTCTGAACCTTGCACTTGGACAACATGTCCGAAATAAAACTAGGAAAGCCCTTGGCAGAGCTCTCTATCACTTTCGCCAGCTCCGCAAACAGAAGCGTTAGAATTTCCATACTCATCATTTGCATATTGCGGTTCCCTATTAGATCTTGGGAGGTTACTTTAACGTGAGTTGGATAGTGGCTCCGCATGTAGTATAAACACAAGGAGATCAGGATTTCTATGTACATGGAGCTTCGAAAGTTATGGTTGGAATCCACTGGGATGTGACTATAGAAATCCTTGCCCATGACGGATATCCGATGCCTGGCCAGAAGATTCTGGAGCAAGGAGAGCTGCGGGGTGTACGCGTTGTTGACGCTGGTAGTGGAGATGGCGCTTACGAAAGCTGAAGGGTTTGTTTTCAGAATCGCTTTAATTGCAGAAAAAGCATACAATGTCCTTGAAGAGTCATACAGCTGGAGATACAGCAGCACGTGTTGGTACAACGGGTGGACGTTAAAGTTGGGAGATTTGCGCATTCCTGGGGACCCCACGTCGCTTTCAATTTCTGAAATTTCGCCTTCTCCACAACTGTACCAGTTTTCTAAATCAAGGCCATCACTGAAGAAGACGTTTGTTTGTTTAAGCTTTTCTGTTTGGGCTTTCTTCTTCTCTTCATCTTTCTTTTTGGCTATTTTTACCTTCGGCTTTGCCCCTGGTTGCTTACCAGCCTCTTTAACAATTGTTTCTTTTTCTGGCATTTTCTCTGGAAGCTTGCCTTTGAAGCTGAACTGAATGCTACTGTGGCTTCGCTTTCTGGACTTGGATTCGGTGGAAGCAAGAGTGAGGTCAGAGAGGGATTGCTGGCTTTCTGCAATGCAAGGTGAAGAGTTGTTCCTTGAAATTTCGTCCCTTAAGCTCTCAAGTCCGGTCTCAGTTGAGGCCGACAGCAATTGGGAGCTGTCATTGCTAAGCAAACTGCTCTGGCTACTTTGAATAGTTTGATCTTCACTTTTTGTCACCTCTACAGAGTTATCCAAAGGACTGAATTTACATGGAGCGTCCTCAGAGTGTAGACTGTGTTTAACTGGTTCAGTCTCTTCCCCAAGACCTCTTACAACCTTGCATATAAGATCCGTAACCACTTGTTGCACGATTTCATCGGGTGAGTCTTCTCTCAGAGTCTGAGAACTATCTTGAGCGCTCAGGCTTTCCGTTTCCACCTCATAACTGATGTTGTCTCCAGTAGATGACTGAGAACAGCCAGAGTCAGAACTCTGCAGGATTTCAACCTGATGGTCAGGAAGGTCAAAATCAGACACAACCATTGGTATGGTCTCACTGCTGGTGCTCAACAAGGAAAGCCTGTCACTCAGGGGGTTGACAGTCAGGCTGAAGTTCTCCATTTCATCCATAACAAGTTGTTTCTCGTTGCCTTCTTTAGGTATAATAAGCTGCTCTTGGTTTGCAGGCACGTGGGAAAATGCTTAGAAAAAAAAACAGGAAAAAAAACATTATGCACCCAGTTTTATTGTTTTGAATTTAAGTTTTGACTAAGTCAAGTTTTGAATTTAAGTTTTGAAATCTGTTATCAAGACTTCAAATTATAAAGGTATGGTAAATAGAGTTTTTTTCCACTTTACAGCAGAAAAAAAAATCATGTTAACATGCAGATGACACATTCACATAAGCTAAGCAAGATTACTTCAGCAGTAGACCCTAGCATAACAACATCGTTCCCTTATGAAACCTCATCTTTTCATAAAAGAGAATTATTAGTAAGTTAGTAAAATTACACAACACACACAAACACCTTTCAAAACTGATCTGGCCTGTTTTCAGCCAGGCCCACATCAGTGGTCCTAAATCACAAAAGCATTTCATTTCTTGGTTAAGCTTCAGGCCACATTCTTAAATTCTACCGAAACGCTCCGCGTTAAAATACTTGCACATCATCTTAATTTGAGAACAATAAAGCTCCAACGATACTTGGGGCACCCAAACATGAATTAGAAAAAAACATGCACAAACGCACATATAAGTAATAACTTGTTGTTTTGGGGTTTTTTTGAGTGACCCTCAAAAATTTCTACTACGTTTTTAACGTTGTATGTAAATAAAGAAATTAAATAAGGAACCTCCCAGGGTCTTCCTGTGTACCTACCATCAGCACAGCTGAACTTCTGCATAAAGTGCTTTTCGTTTTCTTCTTCGGGGTGATAGGGGGATTTAGTCCAGTAACATTCAGCCTGTACTCGCTGAACAGACACTCGCTGAGTTTTCGGATGCAGGAGCAGTAGGAGCAAAGGTTCAAGGACCCTTGCAATATCGTGTCTTTGAAGCACTTGATTTAACCAGGCTTGTCCCACTGACCACGTAGAACCATCCAAGCTGTTAAGGCTGTCCAGCATGATAAACAAAGATCTACAACAGAAAGAAGAATGAACTTAGTGCATATTCCATACTACCTGCAGGATATTTAGCCTTTAGAATCCTTTCCAGATTTGGGGAAAACCAATATACATATTGGACTCTGAATTTTACCCACTGTTTTACATCCTCCAGTAGTACGTGTTCTCAAGCTTAGCTGTACGTACACAATTTTTCACCGCTTGTGAAGCGAGCCAGGGTATGAAGCCGAAGAAATAACAGACTTTTTAACTCTGCTCCCTTGGCTCAGTACACATCAGGAAGTTTCAAATGAGCACTTTTCCACAAAACACGTGCTGAGGATGACGAGACCAGTTTAGAATGCGGACCATTCTGTTTTTTCTAAGACAGTCTGATACCAAAGCACAAACCAGGTATCTTCTGCTGCTTGCTATAAATGACAACATCTTACACAAAACACACAGATTAAGAGGAACTTCCATTTCTTAATGCTTCCCTGCAGTTTTGTTTTAAAGTTTTCTTAGATTTACTGTTACTGTCCATTTTCATATAATTGACTTCTGAGTTGACTTCTCTCTCCTGCTTTTGTTTTTAACAAATCAGAGCAAGAACTCAGGTACTACGTTCAACACACACAAATGTTTTAACTACATTGATAGTCAGGTAATCATGTAACCATTCCTGTCCTTTACAGCAACCAAAAAATTCACAGCAAAGAAACACCATTGTGAAAACAGTTTTATCTAATGTGCATTTGCTTCTTGGCCTCCTTCCTTACTCTCACAGTTACACTGGAGTTCTCCAATATCACAGAATTACAGAATAGTTAGGGTTGGAAGGGACCTCTGGAGATCATCTGCTCCAAGCCCCTACCAGAGCAGGTTCAGACTCCACCACCTCTCTGGGCAGCCTCTGCCAGGGCTCTGCCATTCTCAAAGTCAAGAAGTTCCTCCTCATGTTTAGATGGAACTTCTTATGTTTGAGTTTGCACCCATTCCCTCTTGTCCTGTCCCTGGGCACCACTGAAAAAGACTGGCCCCAACCTTGACACCCACCCTTGAAGTATTTATAGGCATTGACCAGATCCCCCCTCAGTCTTTTCCAGACCCAAGTCTGGACCCAAGACCAAAAAGAAACAAGCCCCTCAGCTTTTCCTCATAAGACAGATTTTCTAGGCCCCTCATCATCTTTGTAGTCCTTTGCTATGCCCTCTCCAGCAGTTCCCTGTCCTTCTGAAACTGGGGAGACCAGAGCTGGACACAGTGCTCCAGATGGGGAGAGCAGAGGGGCAGGATGACCTCACTCCACCTGCTGGTCACACTCCTTTTGATGCACCCCAGTAGGCCATTGCCCTTCTTGGCCACAAGGGCACATTCCTGGCTCAGTCACTCTGTCACCCACCAGGACTCTCAGGTCTTTTTCCTTAAAGCATTCCATGCTTCCAGGATAACACAGTTAAAGAATTTGAAGCAAAATTATTTAAACTGAATTGTGCTTGCAATCACCAACCTGTCAAAGGTACGACCAAAGGAAGAAGACTTGTTAATGTGAAGGTCCCGGGTGAGATGCCATAGCACTGCAAACTTCGCATGAGCTTCCATTCTTACTTTCTGTGGACCAAATTATAAGTTAGATCTATCAGAAGATGACAGCCTCTAATAAGAGTGGTATCAAAAAGTGGTGTACTGTAGCTTAACAGATATAATGAAATTAATAAAATTAACTTTTCTGACTTTAGGTTCACATTTTATTTTCTAATATTAAAAAAGTAATAAGCAACAACAGGTCTCTGCAAACAATTTAGTAACGTGCAAGGATTCTCCCTCATCTTGATCAGAGCTTAGCTTCAAAAAGTTTTAAATACTTCATGTGATGGCTTAAAGCAGGCTTATTTACTGTCCCAGGTTGCAGAGCTCTGTTTTCAGTGAGTTTATCTATATGTATCAAGGCACTAAAAGAGAGAGAGCAGGAAAAATCATGGAAGCTTTTCAAGATGAAGCGTCAAGCAGACAGAAGCAGGGAGAAGAGGCAGAGAAAGGAAAGCAATTTTTAGAGATAGTGTCTGGAATGATGGGATTAAACACAGTATCCATGGAAAATGGAGAATGAAAATAAGTTGGCTAGAACTAGATGCAAGAATTCTCTAGCTACATGTGACATTGATAGAGTTTATCATTAACATGCCAAATTTTGCCTCTGACCTGGAGTTTTATTTGGCCAAACAGGATGTGCTTACTACCCAAAGGACTTCTAATGACTACTAATAATATGCAGAATACTTAATGGTGAAAAGGGTACTACAGTAATGATTTTTATGCCTTTTATCTCTTTATTGTGGCTGATCAAGGCAAAGATTTATTCCAGCAAGGCTGTAAACAACAGTAAATGCCATGCTACGATACGAATACAAGGGTCAACCTATTAAAAATAGCTTTACCCAAGAGAGAAGAAAGCAGTTGTAGGGGTGAACAAGCAAAGCACAGCCATTGGGGTGGTTATATGGAAAAAACAAGCATCCAAACCATTTTCAAATACAACCAGAGCTTAAACTAAATTACTAGATGATAAGCAGAGGCAAGAGGACAAAGATTTTTGCTTGTTTGTTCTTAAAATATATGGTAATAGGGAATGAACATTAGGTGTATTTACCTCTAATCAACATGAGAGGAAACAAAAACCTGTTAATAGCACTGTGACACTCTGGCATTCTTCCAGCCTTCATTTACAACATAGGGCTTAAGCAGCTCTACTTAAAACAATCAATACCTGCCACAATAACGAAAATTTACAGTAAAAGCTCTAAAACCTGATAATTACAGAAAGGACATGAAATAGATCGCATTAGATGTTAAGTAAAGAAAAAAAGGGAAACAGCAGCACTCTGGAAAGTAAAGCGAGCATCACATGGAGTAAGAAAAAATATGTTTCTCACAGGGGAAAGAAAATCCCACAACACTGCTGCTAAATATAGACAATTACACAGTCCAATCCACTAGCATCTGTTGGGTAAAGAGTGAAAACAGCAATTCTCAAACACATACAGATGACTCCACGTGAGCCCTGGCGATCCGCGCTGGGAGGACGTAAGAAATTACTGTTCTCACAGGAAGGTTGGGAGTGTGGTGGTCACAGTCCCAGCAGTTCACAGGTCATTTTGCCTAATTAGCAAAACTACAAACCATCAGCAGTTCTATCGATACGCCAAGCTGTGAACTGCAGTGATTGACAGAACGTCTCACTTTCACTTTTGTTGCCTGGGTTACTCTCTGGGAAGAGGGCAAAAAGGTAACTGCTGCTGAAGCCAAACGACCACGAGTTGCCAGAGTGTGTAAGTAAATAATTCCTTATCATTTATTCTGTCAGGTTGTGAAAACAGCTCATATTGGTAAAATTGAAGGCACTTACAGAGGCCTCAACTTGTCAAATTGACAGCCTTTGTCTGAAACAAAACAATAGGGGTTGGAAAGAACAACAACAAAAAAGACAAGAGTACCTGTCACGACAAGCAGAACTCCTACTAACAACAGTAAAAGCTAAGCACGGGCTTAATGGTGGGAATCAGGGTATAACTTTGGAGAAGAGATGAAGTCTCCTACAAAAGGCTGTCGCTGGATGCTGAAAAGCCCTCTTTGTCCAGCATGAAACTACCAGAGGCTCATCACAGACCTAACAGAAACGGCGACTGACTGTCAACAATCTGAATACCATAAAAATCCCACTCGGCCTGCATTTAGCTAAAGTGGCATCAAAACAGAGGTATTCAACAGGACAGCTAAGACCACTTCTGGAAAAAAAAAACAACAAACCATCTCACAAAAACACTTTAGCTAGAAATAATTAACTGAGAAGTGTCAGAAGATGGAGCTCAGAAATACATAGCACGGCTCTTGGGACCCAGAAATAAAATAAAGCCTTATTAATTCCAAGCTGCTCTTTTGTCTTGTTTTTACATTAACTATTTTAACAAGAGGCAGAATCAGATATTATATAAATGGTCAGGAAGACAAAAAAACCCAATTCACTGCTGCTTGAGAAAGGGAAAGGGAACAAGAATTAAGGCTGAAGCACCAAATCAATAACAGCAAATGCAGCTCATAAGGACGTGTCTCACAGAAAGGGAAAGGAATTGAAAACAGATCTCTCCTGGTCAGGATGCAGCAAAAGAAAGTGCTTAGATCTGATGGAGCTGCATGGAAAGAAGAGTAGTTAGGACAACTGGAATGGAACGTAGAAAATCTGTGTCCAATTACTACCATCGCAAACACTTCTCATAGGTTTGCAAAACACCAAGATGCCACGAAAACAGGGCCCAACTACTACAGACATCAGGTTTCTCCTGAGCGGGAATACAGGAAAAAGGGGGACAGTGTCAGCAGGAGAACAAAGCTGATGTTCTGCAATGCAAGGTAACTGTATTTTTCATGTTTGAAACCATCAATGTAAAGCAACATTTTTTTTTTCAACGCTGAAGTTATTTATGCCCTCCTCTGGGGCTCCAAGTCCTTTTTCTAAATACAATTTTACAGCTACAAACATATACTTAACTCATCTTTTAAGTAAATATATGAACAACTTGCCTTGTCTCTGTGAGTCAGCTGCTGACTAATAACATCTTCACAAATGCTGGAAGATGGAACGAGGTTATGCAGCTGGTAGAAGAGCTCCACACTCTTCTGATGATGCTGAGGAGTTCCGTCACCCAGCTGGTCCCAAAGAGTTAAAGCTATATGCTTTGTACATGAAAATAAAAGTTACAAGAGAGAAAAGTGAATGAGTATCGTGCCTTGTTTCACTCTGGACTGCGTTGAGATCTATGCAAAGATCACAGAATCATAGAACTGTCTGGGTTAAAAGGGACCTTGAAGATCACCGAGTCCAACCATCAACCTAACTCTGATAAAACCATCACTAAACCATGTCAATGAGCACTGTGTCAACCCAGCTTTTAAATACCTCCAGGGATGGTGCTTCAAGCCCTTCCCTGGGTTCCAATGTTTAATAATTCTTTCAGTAGGAACCTTTTTCCTAATATCCAATCTGAACTTCCCCTGGCACTTCCCTCTTGTCCTATCGCCTGTGATTTGGGAGAAGAGATGATGGGAGACATTACAACTGATGACACCATATGACCAACAGAAAATCTATAAAAGTGTTCTTTTCTGTTTGCCTAACCATAAGCAACAGTTTGAAACACTGCAGTGACTTACTACCTGAAAATTCCTGCCACAAGTCAGAACTCAAGTTTCACTGGAATATAATTAACTACATAATATACCCGGCTGCTGATTATCTTCTGTAAGTTATTTCTTACATAAATTACACATTGTGGTCCTACACTAGATGCACATCTCAGTTTCAGACCTTTGCTAATTAATGATGCTATTAAATCAGGGTTGTTTTTTTTTTTTACATTTTAGAAATATTCATTCCAGCAGGGCTTTTCACCCAAGAAGTCAGTAAGACAGAGTGAGAAAGCTTATTATGTGTTTTCATACCAAGCTGTTACCGAAACACCCAGCAAGAAAACCTGGTTTACCACACCAAAGATGCTAAAGCTGCCGAAACTGTGAGTCTTCAGCAGCCAGGAAATGAAACCATCAAAACCATATTGCATTGTACCTTGAAGAAATCTGTCTTTTCAGCCATATATCTCAGATTGCCTTGAGTGAGAGGAGGTCTGATGACCACAGCCACTCTTCCCTGGTTAGGGCTGAGAGGCTGAGCAGTTTCCACACTGTTCAGATTTTCTCCAGTGACGAGAGCAACAGATTGGGTCAATCCAACCAAGTCCATCACGAGGGAAATAGTCACCCCCTGAACACTGAAGTCACTCGCTTGCTTGCAAGCGTTCATTAAAGTCTGCAGCCACAGTGGAGGTTGTACTTGTTCACAGTCTGAAATAAAAAACAAAAAAAAAATACAGATGACATTTGTTTAACAACTTGAAATGTTGTGATTTTTCCCTCTCATATCCCATTACCATAAGTACAATCGTCCTTTATTGTTCCCATTTCAACCTGCCCACTGGAAAATGTAATATAAGCCGGAGAAAGATATTTCTTGATGCATTTCTATCTTTAAAATACCCTGATTAAGGGGCACAATACCCTGTATCACTTCAAACATTTAGTGACCAAAAATAAGCAGGAAAATTTGAACAGGGAAGAGAAAAATAATTTTTATGGAATTGCTTCCACACAATTTCACGTTTTAGACAAAACCAGATTTTTAGTAGGTTGTACATCCTTTCAGTCACTTCCCTGCTTCCAGAAATTCTTGACCAGCAATCAAGTCTTAACATTGGGGTTTGTAGTCTTGAATAATTCTGCAGGATTTTTTATATATACTTAAGTATTCTATATAAGTATTATATTGTATAGATATTATAAAATATATGCATACCCATTTATTTATTTATATATAAACTAATAGTATACTGACAAAAATACAGAGGTTTTCCTGGCAGCACTTTAAAAGTAAAAATAGCTGTGAAAATCGATGTTTTAGGTGGCAGAAAGTAGATCTTACTGCATCACACTCTGCTTTCACTGGAGCCAGCTTTCTTCCCCTTCTTACTGTCCCCCTAACACCATACACTGGCCTGATAATAGAAGTTATCTGAAGTTCATACTTAACTTTCCAAGAGAGTAACACACCCTACTGTTTTAGGGGTAGCAAAGTAATTTTTCTTAAAGCTTCAAAATCACTTTACTGATTGTGTTTCTAAAATAGGCAAATGCTTCTAGATTCAGACACGAGTGAAGAAGTGTTTTTCATAGACACAACTAAAGCATCTGTTTTGAATTAAGAGAAGGAAGATGCAACTTCAAATTTATATCCAGAATAGTTAATTTTGCAGTGTAAATTGGAGCATAAATATACCTAACAATTCCACATAATGGTCTAGATTTTACAGATATAAATATTATTCCAAGCTTGAATCGGTTCCCTTTTTAATTTCTCCAATTAAAAATAGCACACATGTATCTGAAAAATTAAGCATACGGCAAAATTTAAGCACAATTATGTTCTATCAATATCACATTAATTTGGCTCCTTCAAATAAACAGAGTGATTATTCTCACCATTGATTAAAGGTAATTAGGTCCCATTACTAATGCGACCCGTCAAAAACACGTTCCAAATTTAGGAACCCTTCAATAAAAACAGCCTCTTCTGCAGTAGAAAAAACATATCCACTGAAGAAGAAAAGGCTGGCGTGTGAATCATGGGAACTACCTTCTCCCATTCTCCATTCTCTGTTACGGGAAGCAGGACTCCAAGGACAACCATTCCCATCACTATTCCCATCTGCCCTGACATTCTGTACAACAGATGTTCACACCTGAAGCAAAATCATAGAACTGTCTGGGTTGGAAGGGACCTTGAAGATCATCTGGTCCAAGCATCAACCTCACTCTGATACAAACCATCACTAACCCATGTCTCTAAGCACTGTGTCAGCCCAGCTTTTAAATCCCTCTCCAGGGATGGTGCCTCAGTCCCTTCCCTGGGCAGCTCATTCCAAGGCTTGGAACCAACTCCATTTCAACCCTTTCATTGTCAACATTTTTCCTAATCTCCAACCTGAACCTCCCCTGGTGCAACTTGAGGCCATTTCCTCTTGTCCCATCACCTGTGACTTGGGAGAAGAGACTGATCCCCTCTGGCTACACCCTCCTTTCAGGGAGCTGCAGAAGGCAAGAAGGTCTCTCCTCAGCCTCCTCTTCTCCAGGCTTAACACCGTCAGCTCCCGCAGCTGCTCCTCACAAGACTTGTTCTCCAGACCTCTTACCAGCTCTGCTGCCCTACTCCTTCTTGCTGATTTCACTCCCTTACAATTTATGCTGCTTCTTCAAAGTTGCACCATTTAATAGACTGCAAATGCAACATCGCCAATGGGAAAGTTCAGATGATGAAGGAGCAACCAAATCCAAGACATTTCACAGCATAAAGGATTCCTGGAACCACTGCCTTCATGTGAGGCACTTACTACTTGAGCTCTACAGGCTTTCTGCTTTATAGGAGGTAGCACCCCTTCAGCATTGCAATCCCCTTAATTAATAAACAGCTATAACCACGTTGCCTTCAACTGAAATTAATAGTTGATGCATCTGGATCTCACAAAGTCAAAGATATGCAGCACTCCTGGCTGTAGAAAGAAGTGGAACCAAAACTGAATCACAGAATGATACGGGGTTGGGAAGGGACCTCTGGAGATCATCCAGTCCAACCCCCTTGACAAAGCAGGGCCATTCAGAGCAGGTCCCACAGGAAGGTGTCCAGGTGGGTTTGGAATGTCTCCAGAGATGGAGACTCCACCACCTCTCTGGGCAGCCTGTTCCAGGGCTCTGACACCCTCGAACTCAAGAAGTTCTTCCACATGTCGAGATGGAACTTCTTATGTTAAGATTTGTGCCCGTTCCCTCTTGTCCTGTCCCTGGGCACCCCTGACAAAAGCCTGGCCCCATCCTCCTGACACCCACCCTTGAAGTATTTCTAGGTGTTGATCAGATCCCCCCTCAGCCTTCTCTTCTCCAGACTAAAAAGACCCAAGTGCCTCAGCCTTTCCTCATCAGAGAGATGCTCCAGGCCCCTCATCTCTGTGGTCCTCTGCTGTACCCTCTCCAGCAGTTCCCTGTCCTTCTTGAACTGGGGAGCCCAGAACTGGACACAGTGAAGGTTTTACAAACTTTAAAAAGGATTGTCCATCTAGAATGTCACATTTAACGGTACTTCAGAGCTGTTGACATTTTAATCCCATTTCTGTATTCCAATATGTTCACCTATCTGTGAATACATTCACACTTCACAAACCTTCCCTTTTTATTTGGTTTTCTAATGCAACTGTAGCGAGAAGATTTGTTTGCCAGAACTGTTCCTTCAATCACAGCAGAGTAAAATTAATTAATTTCTCATCTGGTATCATTTTTATCGACGAGAAGCTTAAAATTTCCATGTATTGCACAAAGCCATCAATGCGCAGATCAATCCAAAATTGCTCCAATGAAGCTGAAAACATAATTGATGCCACTTGTGGCTACTACCAAATATGACATAGAAAACATCATGGATCCATACAGTAAAGAGCAATATATGAAAATCTAAATTCTGCTCTCAGGCTTCAGTTTCCATAATTTATATTTGTCACCCCAATATTAATTAGTGTCAAACCCCATGCCTGCAATATTCTTAAAATCTAAGAGAAAATAGCTTAGTTTCCAAACAGCAAACCAATCGATACAGAAGGAAACGTACATTTCTGAGAGGAACAGCAAACAGCACGGATACTATCACTTGAAATATTTTTTTTTTTCTGGGAAATAAAAGAAAGAAATTTAAAAGCAAAGAACAAGGAGTACAGCTCACCGACTTCGGGCTTCCCAGGATGTAGCTCTGAAGTACGGTTTCCTTCAGCAATGTAAACGGGAAAGCTGGAACATTCAAGATAGAGCTGACAAGCAGCAATAAAGGCAGGAAGGTATTCTTTTGGTGTTTTTTTCTTACTCGTTTTCTTCACCTTAGCATCAGCTTGTGATTCTCTCTCCCATTTTGCTGTCTGTCCTTGCTCTCTAGTGGGGTCTACGGGAAGCTCGGCCCCTAAGGGCTGAGACAAGGAGTTGCTCTGAATGATATACAGGTTGATAAATCTGGTTAGAAACTGTTGGACATACTCCAGACAGCACTGCATTGCAGTCTTCTGCATCGTTTTCCCACTTCGAGTTGCTGTCCCTTGTGTCATGACGGAGGGGGGCTGTACAATGGTCTCCTCGGATCCCACAGTTGACGCCGTCTCGGTCTCCGAGGACGTGCTACCAATAATGGGGATGCCAGGGCCACCGGGACCTTCGTTCAGCGCCCTGTCAATGTCATCGGCCGTATCCGCCTGGTATTGAACGAACTCAGTGAACCCACTTTCTGAGGATCGACTGCTTGGAGGGTTCTCACCATCTTCAAACACATCGTTAGGATTTTCAAGTGAAACCGATGGCACCTGAGTGTTCAAAATAAGGTTGTTTAGGTCCCAGTGAGAAAATACTTGTTTGCTTCTTCATTTGAAAGCAACAATTTCATACAAACACTTTTTAAGCAAAATGAAGTTTGCCAGCCCAAGCTAGCTACAATAAAAAAAATATAAATGAACTATTATCACATAAAATACTTTAAATTGCTTTTCCCACCATCTTCATATCATAATAACGGCTATTTTTTATTCAAGAATGCTGCCCTGCCTAGGCACAGGTATTATTAATTTATACAGCTTCACAGACCAAAATGTTCACACATCAAAGAAAACCCCTCACTTCAGGCAGGAAAAGCAGGATGTTGAACTCTCTTTATGGTCATTTTACCTAGCAAGCTTCTTTTAATACTTTAGATTTTAACACGTTTTTACCAAAGGACAAGATATTTATCTGTTAATCAGAAACTGATAATGTCATAAAGGGGTAAAAATAAAAAATGCCTGCAGGCAAAAGAGACAAAAAGGAGATGTGAGACAAGAAGAATGGGAAGATTTGAGAGATCAGGAAAAAAACACACACTTCTCTGACCACGCTTTTGAAGTGCCCACTGTACAGGTAAATAATCACAATAAATATTATTTTAACCTAATAACTGCCGAGCTATCTTACTGACAGAAAAATCACAAGTACAAAAGCTTTATCTCAGCAGGAAGTCAGGAACGGTGGCACTTAACATTGCAACTCTAAGGCGCCAAAACACCTTAAAAAAAAGTGAACTGCAGAGCTGTAAATGAAGAATAAAATCTTTCATAACCTAAACCCCTTCTGCATTTACACTAAAAAAGCTGGCTCTATTTGTCAATAAAATGTATGCTCTTTGAGTTAAGAACTTGTGTATTAAATGTGGATTGAGCCCCGATTCATATATATATATATATATGGTACAACTTCAGCATCTTTCTTTTTATATGGAAGTTGAGGATTTTTTAAAATACAAAGTTATAATTATAAAAGAAGAAATAAACTTTCATTTCAAAGCCACTATCCATTTGTAACTAGGTTGAAAAATCACCCCATCTCCTAGAAACAAGAAAAAAGGGTTGCTCCAGCAACAGCAGCTCTTCGTGACTCATTGTGAGCCTTAATTCCTCACAGTTCAGAACATGCACAAATCCGATAAATGATTTTTACTGAAAAAGAACCCACAGGGGCTTTCAGGGCTGCTTTAACCCTCTGTAAACTGGTAGCAGAGTCTCTGCTTCCTGAGGAGGACTTGAGGTGAACAGTGAAACAACTTCACCAGAAACGCATGGATCAGTGGGAGGAATTGCAGGTAAAGACCACGTCCACACACTTCTCATCTATCTGTCACATCCGTGATGGCAGGTGTTGCCTGAGAGCCAACAGCCCCAGAACTTGTCTTTCCATCCCACATCCTAATCACTACCCGTCTTAAATACAGAATCTGAGCATAATCTAAAAATCCAAATTACTTTTTCATTTATAAATACAAACGAGAGACTTCATTATAGATGGTAAACTACGTCTTGTGTTACCAGAGATGGAGTAAAAATTAAAATTTACTTCAGATACTAAACACAGGAAATAGTGAAAGAGATGTACTCAAGTGCTTGGGAAGACATAAAGGGTAACCCTGTCTTATAAAATACAACATAGAAGAGAGCAGAAACATGGTAACAAATTTCTATCACAGAATCATATAGAGATGGAAGGAACCTCTGGAGATCATCTTGTCCAAGCCCCTGNCCTGTCCTTCCTGAACTGGGGAGCCCAGAACTGGACACAGTGCTCCCAATGGGGCTTCACCAAGGCCGAGCAGCGGGGCAGGGTGACCTCCCTCCATCTGCTTGTCACACTCTTTGAGATGCCCCCCAGGAGGCCATTGCCCTTCTTGGCCACAGGAGCACATTGCTGCCTCACGGGCATCCTATTGTCCAGCAGGACTGCCAGAGCTGCTCTCCAGCAGGTCACCCCCAGGTGTGTACTGGTGCAGGGGTTTATTCCTCCCCAGGTGCAGGACCCTACACTTGCCCTTGTTGAATTTTATATGGTTTCTCTCTGCCCAACTCTCCAGCCTGTCCATGTCTCTCTGGATGGTGGCACAGCCTTCTGAGAGATAGGCTCTCTGTCTCTTAACAGAAGCCTACGTGTGAGTCTGTTGTAATCGAAAGGAAAAGGCCACTGAAGATGCAAAGGGCAACATCATTCAATTAAAATAGGCTTTATTGAAAAAAAAAAACCAAACCCAAAACCAAAAAGCTCAAACCACCACAGGAACCGGTGATACAGATGGAAAGCTCAAGAGTTGGATTTGCTTAGCCTTAAGAAAAAGAATGCTAAGAGTTGTGGAGGGGGAGAAGGTGTCTCTATTACTGTCAGTGACTTCCCATTAGGTAGCTGAAAAGATAGAGTCGTGCTCAGAAATCCATGGTGAAAGAACAAGAGGCAACAAACCCAAGCTGCAACAAAGGACCTTCTGATCAAATAGCAGTGCAAACAAACAAGCTGTACAGAGCAGCTCTGAAATCTTCATCCTTGGAGATAGTCAAAACTAAGCTGGATATGATCCTGAGTGACCTGGCCTAGTTACAAATTAGAATCAAAATCTGAAATAAGCCCTGCTCTGAGCCATGACCTGCAACTGTCACTTCCAACCTTAATTATTCTATGATGTTCCTCTATTTTCTTCAGCTGCAGAACACAGATTTCAGAGCACGTCACTTAACGAGCCATATAGAGCCATGGTTGAGCAGAACAAAGTAGACAATGTTAAAAGAGAATGAAAAAGAGCTGCTGGCTGGTTTGCTTCTTCTATTTCTTTATTAAATTAAGAACTTAACAGTAAAAAATTGACAATAAAATAACTGATGGGAATTAATCTGATGCATATAAATTGAGTGAGAGGAGAACTTAGAAATGCTTGATACATAACCAAAATGGAGAATTCTTCTGAGTCCAGTTATTCTACATGATCAGACGCTACCCAAGTGCATTACAGCATTCAGCCTTTGATTAATTCATTCTTAGGCTCTGATTCTGAAGTGATTTATACATTTATGATATGAACTCTACTTAAAAATCCTTAAGAATCAAGGCCCTTTACCAAAATGTAGTACACCATTATAATCGCTTTTGATGATCCAAGTTTCACATGTACTGCTGTATATTAAACTAAATCTAATCAAAGACTTGCAGGTGGCTCAGCACAGATTTAAAAAGCCTTTTCATTTCACACACACACAAAAAAAACCCTGTATTTTTTTTTCCACAATGCTGCAAGACATAATCAGATTACCTTTTTATTTTCCCATTCTTTGATGGAGCTGCTGTGTCCACTAGGAAGCTGCAGGACACCATCCGTGCCAGCAGACAGCAAGGGAGGTTGGACCTTACTAAGGATCTTTGAGCAGAGTCGGAGGGAATCCGTAAGCTCCGACAAGTGCAAAGTATGAAGGTGGCTCGTCAGCGCAGAAATCATCCTGAGCAGCAGCTGAGGCAAGTGTTCTGTCTGTATTTCAATGTAAGTCTCCTAACAAAGTAACAGTAAAACTCATTAATTGCAAGACTAAATTCCACCCCCAAAGTTATCTTCTATAACAGAGGTGCCTATCATTTGCTTAACTGTGTTCTAAACACATGGAACATGGACAAAGGAAAATTAACATCTTAATATCCAGAATATGAAATACATGCTTTTCTTTAAAAATTACAGAAATAATTTTACAGTTGGATAGCCAACAAATAGAAATATAAATTTGCTCTTTTTCAGAATTTTACATCTTTATTACAGAGCAAACACATTACAAAACATAAAAGTGAGGCTATAGAATGCTACTACTCTTATTTTAATAACCTTAATATAATAAAGTTTAAGGATTAAAATATAAACAAGTTGTTAAGAACTAAAGGGAAAACAGGCTGGTTGCCGTACCTGACACAGCACTCTCATACTTCTAGTAGGCTTTGAAATGAGAAAGCAAAGAATTGAGGAAAGACAGGCATAGAAAAAACAGTTCCAACAGTCTTTGCTACATTAAGTAATGTCAACAGACAGAGATGATACGTCTTATCATGACATTTAAAAGAGCCTTAAAAGAAAGCAGCACACCTAGACTAGTAAATCAAACTATAAAAGACTATACTTGTAACAAACACAGCGTAGTTTTAGAGAAAAGAGACTGAGGACAGACAAAAGCTGTTCACTATAAGCATCATAAAACCCACTTTAGTTATATCCAATCATATAACGAACCCAAAGTTTCCTCTAAAGGTATCCACCAATTTATGGCAATCTATTCTCAGGAAAAACTACTAATACAGCAGATAGAGGTGGTTTTTTTTCTGTAGACTACAAATAAACAGAACCCCAGTATTGGCAACAAATAAAGCAATTCTTACCAAAGAGACTATATCCAACAAAAAATCCACTAACAAGCAGAAATTTGTCAGGGGTAACTCAGGTTGCTCACTACCACCTCCAGGCCCAGTTTGAAGTCTGGCATGTAATGTCCTCCTGCAAAAGTCAAATAGGTTTTCATGACATTTCCCCCCGCCCTCCCCTCTCCCTTACATTGCCCATGTTTTGGTGACTTGATGCACACCTGTATGTATCAGGGATAATCCCCAGAAACAAGTAAGCAAGCTCCCATTTTACTGCAAAGCGGCTCACTTGGCCCCATTGCATGCTTTCAGAAGCAGCAGGAAACTGGCCTTTCACTGTAAACCAGTCTTTATTCATAAAAGAAGGAAATTCAAGCTACAGTAGACTGCATTTGTGACTTCCCCATACACAGCAATATTTACTAGTATGAGCAGGGGCACCAATAAAAGGTTTAAGGGACAGTGTTACTGGGAGCCCAGTCGTTTTGCAGAGATCTAAACTAAACCCAAGGCATTGAGCACTTGAGAAAAAGACAACCAGAAGTGAAATGAAAGGCCTGTGAAACTTGAAGCTGTGCAAGAGGAAAACAAAACCAGCTCTTTTAAAAGTCCACTTTAACTTCAGCTGACCGTGCTGTTTTACTGTTGAGAAGAATTCATAATCTGATGAGTTTTATCGATGAACGAAGTAAGATGGAACACAAATGCTCTGTGAATTCACAGTCTGACAATACTAGAAGCAAAGGGTATGAACAAAGGAATAGTATTTTGTTTCTCTAATTCATTTGCTGGGGGTGACAGGTGAGGGCACTGTTACATTTTCAGCAATAGTTAGTTATCCTTATCCTTTCCCTCTTTTTTGGAAGGATTCATGAACATATATGCCAGGACTGTAAAAAAAGATTTATTTGAAATAATAGGAGCATTACAGGAACCAAATCTGAAGCAGTGACAGTAAGCATTTATCCAAAGACTTTAAAAATATTTTAAAAGTCATATTTAAATTGCATTTTGTCAGTAACCTATGTTTGAAAAGTAGCACTCGATGCTTGTCCTCAGGGTGTCCAAAGCTGGACAGGATATTCCACATGTGACCTTGGAATCACTAAGTGAAAGGGAAAATAACTTCCTTTCACCTGCTGATCACACTCCCCCAATGTAGCCCAAGGCAGAGTTTCCTTTACTTATGAGAACACGCTGTTGGCTCACAGACAACTCAGTGCCCAAATATCTTAACACATTATTAACCATTGTATGAGCAGATTAATTCTGTCTCTTGACCTTCCCCAGACACTGAGCTGGTGAGAACTCACATTGCTGAGACCCACGATCCCATCTGATTGGAATTGGCCAAAAGATCAAAGTTAAAGGGATGGAGAAGAACAAGACTCACTAACTTCTTTGAAGGAAAAAGGCTTATGAAATAAAAGTCAACTTCAACTTTACACATACAGAAATTAAGTATTACCACCTACCTACAGCATTCTTCAAACCAACGAGCAATGTAATCCCACATATAATAAGGCTCAAAGGAATTAAAGAGGAGATTGGCAGTTTTAATCAGTTCTGCTGTTTTCTTGTTTTCTCGCAGTTTGCTGGGAAAAAAAAGAACATTTTATATTTTTACACTTCATTCCTGAGTTCTGTGACTACACATCACTGAGTTTGAGTTCCTACTGTCGTTTCTCCTCCCCAGCTTTTAACTTCCATCTTCTTTCCACCTCTTAAGATATTCAACCCAAATCCTGAAACTCTTTTTATGCCCCTCAGCCTTGAAGCACTCTTCATTTTTACTCTACAAGAAAGTTCATCAGTCTACTTTATTGTTTTTTTCTGAAGAACACAGATACAAAGCATGCCACAACTAATCTATACCACTGACATGCTGACTTCCAGCTGTGTCAAGCAATCCATTTTTGTCAGGGATAAAGAATAAAGCATATGCCAAATATTTAAAAGAAAGAAAGAAATAACAAAGCCATCACCCTTCAGATCTTCACACTGAATATAAGTTGCAATTAATGTCAATGGATCCTGGATCATGAAGAAACCAGGTCACAGTCCCACAGTCATGGTTTCAGCCACAAAAAAGGTGTATTGTTTAATGCAAAATACATTATGCTCAGTTTTCACCTGCTTAGCTGCGTGTGATCTTTGTTGAAAGAAGGTTCTGCCTGAAGCTCCAGCTCTGCTTTGCACTGTGTATACAATGTTCGAAACACTTCAATCAATACATCCTCCAGGATGGCAGGGCCTAGGGAGAAATACCAGCAACCACAGCCTTAGGCACCACAGCACTAAGGGTCTACACCTGAAAACTATCCAAATGTTAGTTAGCTTTGTTCACTGAAACCATAAAATTCCTTTCATTCCAGTGCCGGGAGCNTTGTAATGCCTGGGACTGAACAAGGCCCAGACTTCTTTTCCCATCCAAGGGGTGTGCAATGATGGCTGGACACAAACACGCCTTGTTCACATCGTTATCGCCCATGTTCAAGCCAACACGCCCTCTTTGAGGGATTATTAACACAGCTCAGTAACATGGAAATGGGATTTCACAGGTTCCTGATCTAAGGGAGCTTTCAGCCAAACAGTTTCAAACACCCACCCGCAAACTAGCTCCTGCTGTTATCAGATGGAAAATATACTCAAATATTTAACTGCAAATGCATGGGTAAAATAATTTGAGCATCTCCCGTAATGTAAGGTAAAATATTTTGAGCATCTTCCTTCCTTTAACTTTGAGGCAGGTTTTCTTTAATTCCAGATATAGTCTGCAAGGATGCTTTTTGAAACAGCTCCTCCTTCAGATTTGAGCTAAACACCCAGTTTGAAGGAAAAAATAAAATAAATAAACCAACTTCTTTTGAAAGCAGTTCACAAAGCGACGCTGCTTGAAATATCCTTTGCTTTTCCATGCTTTCTCCCAGCCTCACTGAGCTGCCTTCAGTGAGAGGGCACTCGCTGAGTTAAGCAGAAATCCTATTAACTTCTTCTGGCTCAGTTTGCTGCATCCTCACAGTTGTGCCTACTTCATAAAATCCAAATCTACACATTGCCCCAGAAATCACCAATTACCAGGAATATGACAAATTCTTGTCAGGTATTTTGTTCTCTGCGGTCTGTCTTAAACCAATTCCTTTCAAGTCGACTCTCCAACCGTTTTATCTTTAGGCTTTTTATTTCCCATCACCCCCCAAATCCTGGGATAGACTTCAAAAATTATTTTGATTTTTTCTCTCTGAAACTGTTGTTCGAAAGAAAAAGGCAAGATATCCAAGATATCTACTTTTGTCCCATATTCCTCTGCATTCACTTGCTAAAAAGTGCATTTAAATACTTTAAACAAGAGAAAGGAAAAAAAAAACCTCAACCAAACCAAAACAAAAAAACCCAAAACCAACCAAACCACAAAAAAAGCCAGCCCCAACACAAACAAAAACCCAAAACCCAAACAAACCACAAAAAAAGCCAAAAAATCCCACCCCAACTTGCTTCCTCTAAATAAATCCTTCTGAGCAAAACCCTAAGTGTATTCTTCTTAAGATCTCCCATCTCTGCATACACATTAGAAGAAAGAGCAGATTGTTTGCAAAGGCAATACCCCAGATTTAAAATAGTGACAGTCACTGTTTGATTAAAGGAACAGAGAGGATCCAATCTGCATTTCTTCCAAAGTGCACTCAGTTCTTTCTATGACTTACTATTTCTGGTGCTGAAAGTAGAAGAAATTGCATTTGGTACGAGGTAAATCTAATAAATATATTAAATTATTAGCTTGGAAGAGCTAAGAAATCTAGTTAATCTGCCAGTACTAAGAACACAGCTTTTTCAGTTTGCCCAACGAGAGAAAAAAGCAAAACCACGTAAAACGAACTTAAAGACTTGAAGTGATATGAAAATTACCCAGTTCAGGCTTATCCAGCAAACTGATAAGAATACGAAAAGGCTTTAAGTCTTGCATTAATGTGCTTTCTTCTCCATGCCCATTAACTTGTAATATTCCAACCATTGCCTGCAAAGAGCAAGAGCACATCAGGAAAAGGAAACCACAATCATAAAACAGTTTTTGAAAGAAAGCTGCAATAAAAGCTGCATATAAAGGGAAAATTCTCACTAGTGGAGAATGCTATTTCATCTCACTGCAGCTCAGCCTCCCAGTCCCTGAAGGGGGCTACAGGAGATGGAGAGGGAGTGGAACTACAAGACAGGGGGTAACTGCTTTCAACTTACATCAGATATGAGGAAAAAAATAGTTCCTATAAGGGTGGTGAGACACTGGACCAGAGAAGCTGGTGAGGCCCTGTCTCAAGTGCTGAGTCCAATTTTGGGCCCCTCACCACAAAAAAAAGACATTAAGGTGCTGGAGCAGGTACAGAGAAGGACAACAAAGCTGGTGAGGGGTCTGGAGAACAAGTCTGATGAGGAGAGGCTGAGGGAGCTGGGGGTGTTCAGCCTGGAGAAAAGGAGGCTGAGGAGAGACCTTCTTGCTCTCTACAACTCCCCAAAAGGAGGGTGTAGCCAGGGGGGGTTGGTCTCTTCTCCCAAGTCACATGTGATGGGACAAGAGGAAATGGCCTCAAGTTGCACCAGGGGAGGTTCAGGTTGCAGATTAGGAAAAAAAATTAAACCAAAAGTCTTATGAAGCCTTGGAATGGGCTGCCCAGTGAAGTGGCTGAGGTACCATTCCGGGAGATACTGAAAAGATGGGTTGACACAGTGCTTAGAGACATGGTTTAGTGATGGGTTGTTGTTTTTTCATCAGAGTTAGGTTGATGGTTGGACTAGATTATCTTCAAGGTCCCTTCCAACCCAGACAGTTCTATGATTCTAAGCTGTGGCTGCCCCATCCTTGGGGGTGTTCAAGGCCAGGCTGGATAGAGCTTTGAACAACCTGGTCTGGTGGGAGGTGTCCCTGCCCAGGGCAGGGGGATTGGAACTCCATGATCTTTAAGGTCCCTTCCAGCCCAGACCATTCTGTGATGATTCTCTCAACCTCGCCTATGAGAATACTTCCATGGAACAGAACTCGACAACTTGCACGTGCTTAAAATTAAAACAAAATATCATAAACAGATACCAGCTCAATATTTCATTAGGATAAAAGAGAAGATAGGGAAAGTTATAAAGAAATTGTTCGAGAAGGTAAGGCATATAGATATTAAGGGCTTCATAAATAATAATCTTCCATCTAGGATATACCCATCTTTGTGGCAGGAAACTTTCTTGACTAAGTTGACTTGACAGTAATGAGAGCTTCAAAACAAATGGAAAAACTGAGTTTCTATGCTGAAGCACTTTAGGGAACAAATTGCAGAACTAAAAAAACCCAGCCCAAAGAAACTGCCAGGGATTCGCTTCGTTTTCTCCCTGTGGCTGGATTCACTGTCTGAGGTGAATCTGGTTTGTTTCTCTTACTTCTAAAAAAAGAAAGACAAAGACAAGAAAGAAGGGAGATGGGAAAGACAGGCAGAAAAACAGTCTCAACCTCACTATCTGCTATAAACCAACTATTATCAGCCAGTATCCTGAAAGAAAAATCTTGTGTACTTGAATAGCCTTTAGAAGGTCAGAGCTTTCAGTACATCGCATCCAGGAGTAAGACGGGGGCGGAGCGGATACAAGAACACACAAAGAGACTGCTATAGGGAGGAAGGCAGAAAGGAGCAATGCTTTTGAAGTCTTTCAAAAGACAGCAAATGGTCTTAGAAGGCACATGCAATTTGGATTACGTACAGCCAGCCACTGATTTTTAATGCCCATAAAAAAAATTTAAAGCAAAACCCAAGTGAATTATACCCATTACAAAAAAAAGCCCCTCTCCATTCCACTGTAGCAGGAGTGCTGTATAAATATATATATAAATAAAGGACTATATCAACTCTACAGTGTTGTTAGTCTTTGCAGACAGAAAAAGCTTTAATGACACTGATTAAGCTAGAGAGATGGACAGATTTAATAGGAAGACCACAACCTGTTAACAAGTACCTAGATGTTGCTAAGAGCTTGTCACACCTTGTATAGAAGGTACATGTTATTATTCAGGCCTCTCCTCTACGCTTGGGTAATTTCTGACTGATCTGCCATGGGAGGCAGAGGGTGACAGTGGCTGGAAGAGCCAAGAAGGTCCTTGCTGCACTGGAATTCCAAGGTCTCTTCCTTATCAGTAGAGCAGCAGATCTCATTACCTTCAGATAAAAGTGAAAGTGCTAGCTCTGGGCTGGGTACCAGCTTTAAGTTGCTATGAGCTAAATACGCTTGTGTCATCTACTAATATTGAAATCCCCTCTCTCACTTCTGTGTACAGCACTGTGATTCTGACTGAATATCAGAAAAATCCTGACCTCATCGATTTGCCTTAATGACAAAACATCGTGACTCCAAGATCCGACTCACAGCATCTTGAGAGACATCTGTAGACTTTAACCACCGTGAGAGGAGAAGGCCAGGTGACCTCAGGTCACTTAGCAAGGCTCTCAGGGTCAAATAGTATGACTGCCAGTTTGCTCAAATATTCCAATGGACAGCAGAAAAAACATTCCCCTTGCCCAGAGGGGATGGAGACCCTTCTTACTCAGACCTTTTGATCGAATTTTTCCAATTCCCAAGACACAGAGGAGTTTCTGTATACACAGAATAGAATTCTTCAATTCTTTTTTAGGAAAGAACAGGCTCCAACGTGCTCAGCTCCTAACCAAATGTCCCCCATGTATGCCATGTTTGTTGTGGAAGAGGAGAGAGAGGGAAATCTAGTAGTTCTGATCACACCGTTATTCTAAAGAAATATGTCACGCCATGACTTCATTTTTCCCCTGAGAAGGGTTTAGAAGAGCAGGACACAATATCTCAAAAAAAAGAGGGAAATGACAGGGTCACAGTGAAACAGCAAGTCCAAAGGTAAAGATACAGCAAATCTGATCTTCCTTTATGAAGATAAATACCATAATAGACCATCACACAGCTACCTGGACTAACATCTCCTTGGAGAAGGTGTTGAAATAGTAAGTGGCATGTTCCTCGGGATTGCTGTGCCTTGTACTTCTGGGTCCTACGAGGGCACCGTTGTTATCAAACCCTTCAAGCAAACAAAAGACAAGGCAAATAAGTATTTGTCTCTCCACGGAACATTCTGCCAATGTCTTTAAGACTAGAAACCAACACACCAGCACTGAGAACTTACCAAGATGAAGTCCAAGTAACGTTGGCAAGAGAAAGATGATTTTACAGAGTTTAATACAGGAAACTAAGCGGTACTTCCGCGCAAGCGGTTTGCACACAAATCACAAACTTTAGTTTTATGCAACACGATTAACCAAATTACCTCTTGTACCAAAAAAACCACCCCAAACACTGCGTGACCCGCACAGTCCTAGAGCGCCTTCAAAAAACCTGTCCCACAGAAATATTTCAAAATTATTAAGAGAACGCTAAATTCACTATTTTAAATACAAAGAGACGGTCACTAAAACATGCTGACCTGACTGAGGTGCTTGGAGAAAATAGCAGTCATATCCCCCCAAATCAGTTCTGTTATTCAAAATTACACAGAGATAAGACCCTTGTTTTTTAAGTCTGTATCTTTTACCAAGTTAAATTTTTATTCTACACGAAAAGAGGTTTAAGGGAAAAGAAACTGAAGAATAATTTTAAAAAAAATAATCAAAAAGTTGGTCAGGATATCACCCTGTTCCACAGAAATGCTTTTGCAGTTTCTGCCCCAAAGTGACAAAACCAGAAGTAAAGCCTGAGAAGATCCACCCCCTTTAGCAGCAACTTAAAACAACCGCTGCTTAAGCTAACCTGGATTTCAAGAGATGTAATGTGATTTTTCTGCCTAGGGAGTATTTCTAGACCAGCTACAAAACAACAGAAAGGAACAGCTAACAGCAGAATTAAACAATGTCGTACAGAACACCAGACTTCAGAGAGTATTCCAGCTCAACTGACCAAATATTTAGCAAATAGAGGCACTAGCTGTTCACAAAACAGGACCAGGAACAGTCACTGTAAAACTATCTTCTGAGGTTATGTTATCTTTCAGTGGAGACTACGCTCATGAGATAGCTGTAGAAGAAGGTTCCACAACTAAAAAAAGAGAGAAAAAGGAGTGTGATATTTTAAACACTTAAAATACCTTTTTCAATGGCAGGCAAAAGACATATCTAATCCACCAAGTTTAGATGAACCGTTTGCTCAGTGTTTAATCTGGAAATTATTTTTTCCCTAAATTGGAAAATGTAGGTATGGACATGACTGTATTGCAATGCCTCTCCTTAAAAGATGAGTAATTTGCAAGTCAGCGTCTTGAGAAATGATTATTTAAAGAAGCTGTGATTTTGTCATATTTGTCTTCTAAATCCCTGCAACTTCTACAGCAAAATAAAACAAAATAATAATAATAAAAAAATCAATCCCTTCATGCAAAACGCTGCTGCTGACTTCATCCCCTCCTTCATAACTGCAGTTCTCTTTCATGTCCCTTGACTAATTACTGCCTCGCTCCCCAGTCACCCACAGGCTGCCTCTGATGCCTTAACTATGGGCGGGGAAAGATGCAAGACCTGCTGGGATGGGTTCTGGGCACCACGTAGGTGCTTGCTGATGAGACAGGAAGCCAAACAGAAACCAAACCAAACCAAACCAAATCAAAAAGAAAACTGCAAAACAGTCTTCCCCTCAGGCAGATAAATCCCTTTCTGTCTCTCTGTTCAGTCTCCAGTTCCTGGGACACTCTTAGGAACTCCCAGGTCAGAGATTCTGACTTCAAAGTGGGCTGAAAGTGGTTTTAAAGAGAAACAGGCAGTTTCATGTGACCACGGGCTTCATCTCCTTAAAACAGCAAGGCCGAATAAATGTTTCCTAGAATTCTCTAATTTATAGTTTTCTAAATATTCCCTAAATAGTTATGAGTCTTCTAAATAGCTAGTATTTTCTGCTACCCCCTTCTGATTACAAGCAGGGTTAATATAGAACATAAAATGCTTATTTTATTGATATTCTGCCATTTGGTAGAAGTAAATTCTTACCCAGAAAGGCGCTGAAATAATGTTTCCTTGCATGTAGAACGTAAGCAATTGGTGATTCATTAATTCAACCATGCAAATATCCAACAAAGCTTAAAGTTTATGTATTCAAGCCTCCATCAGTGGAATTATCTACATTTTCAACATTCTTTCATTGCTATCCCTTCTATGCTGTTGTGTTCCAACTGCCATTTACGCTCTATAATGCCTATTCTCTGGATTTCCTTTTCATTTTGTGGTTTTAGGGAGACAAAAGTTGCCTTTTCAGTGTCTATTTCGACAAGGCACCAGGCTCTATCCCTGAACGTGGCTCGTAATTGCTGCTGTAGAAAAAATTAACCAATAATTCATACAACAGGATGAGATTCTTCACCTTTTAGGTCCACGAAGAAAGAGTGCCTTTCTTCCTTCTCATACAAATTACGCGCTTCCTCTTCCCAAGGATCTTTCTCCACGGCATGGCAAAGCACTCCTAATGAACGTACAGTCCCTTCCTTCGCTTTTAGTAAACGATGGAATGAAAGACAGACCTACCTAGAAGCCACGCGTAAAGCCTTCGGTTGAGCGACATATCCCTGCGCAGCACCACGTGAAGGGCCGCTGACAAAATTCGGATCATGTCTGGACGCGTTGCCTGCAGAAGTAAGAAACCTGATTACATTTCCCTGGGAAAAGCAGCGCTCCTTCCACGCTAGCAGCTTAACACGCACTAAACCATAGGTCATTTAAATGGTCTAACCTTTCTGAATTCAGAGCAGAACAAGAAAATATAACCTCGCTCTTAGAAAACCAAAATGTGATTCTTACTAGGAACAGAAAGTGTGCAACAGAGTGTACCTTCTGAACAGCAAAAATATTCAACTCCGTTGACGGCTCATTTTTGTTACAAGACACTTCATTTTGTTTATCAGGCAAAAACCGTGGGAGCAAATTCAACTAAAATCCAGGGTAAAAAAATTAAATAAATAATCACTAAAGAATTTTAAATACTTTTCAATCTCTTACTACTTTAAATGCTTCTGTAACCTTAATACTAAACAAAAATATGCTATAGTCATAATTTCACCAATCTAGCACCTAACAGAGACATACCAGATAGGCCTATAGTAAGTGATAAATGTCAGCAAACCACTTCCACAAGCAAGAACACAGTTCTTTTCACAGTAAAGTGCAGGTTTTCCATAGTTTCTAACAAGGTGAGAATCAAACTTGTGTAAGTTTTCCTCCAAGGGTAAAATAAATCATCGATCATTTAAAAAAACGAAGTAACTAACATAAATGCAGTCCAAAAAACAAAGCCCCTACCTAGGAGTTCATAAGGTCTATCTCCCACTACTGCCAGGGCTACCACTCACCCAAAACCAGCAAGAATTTTCAATTCTTTAGTGTTCTGAATCAGGATTAACATTTGCTGCTCTTAAATACTGAGAAATTCATTAACGAAGGCGGAGTAAATACTGCTACTGCCTTAAGAAGTGGCGTATGTTTAGGAGTTTGCCAATTCATCTCTCTTATGGTAATAACTTACCTGGCTCATGTGGAAAGGAAAACAAAAAAGGATAAGGTCCAACGTGCTCCTCTGTACTAAAACACTGGTATCTTGCACTGATGTGCTTACTGCTTCCACCTGAAGTAACGGCAGACCCCCCAAAATAGTTATTTGCTGTGTTATTTCAAGAGGAGAAGAACGCTCACAAAATAACAGTTGTTTATAAAGAGTGATATGTATAAAGGTATTTTAAAAATGCGAATAATGAACCTAGATAAAACAGGAAAATTAAATGTTTCACCACCGAGGAAACACATAATCAACACAGATTCCCTGAATTCTACAAGCTTTAGGTTTTTGCTTTTTTATATTACCAATGCTTTTTTATATTACCAATGAACATCTAAAGTTTAAGACAAAATAACACGAAAAAATACAACAGAACTCAAGCAATTTTGCTTGAAGTGTGTCACGAATGGGAAGTTTTACACAAAACCTAAGCAGTTCTGAAGCCTTAACTCAGTTTTGCAATGCTTAGGCACAAAACCATCAGCTTAATTGGAGCTATAATAAATCTGCCTTTTTATCTCTATGATCACAGATAGAAATCTAACCCCCCAGCAGTATATTATTATTTATATAAGTAATATGCATGTCTTCCTTCTTCCGATAAAACATTACCATTAATTCAATGTCACTGCCAATGATGTAGAGCTGATCCTCCATGGAAAGCTTCCTGTTCAGATGGGAGAGGACGTAGGTGATCCCAGGCAAGCGAACAGCAGGGCTTGTGAGGAGGCTGCCCCAGAGAGCGCTGTAAAACGCCGACTGATCCACAGCCGAGGCAACCTTCTCCAACAGCGTGTTTGTTCTGCGGTAAAAAATCATCAGCTGAATCAGAGCATGTATCACACAGAATCACAGAACGCTATGGGGTTGGAAGGGACCTCTGGAGATCATCCAGTTCAACACCCCCTGCCAGAGCAGGGCCACCCAGAGCAGGTCCCACAGGAACGTGTCCAGGTGGGTTTGGAATGTCTCCAGAGACACAGACTCCACCACCTCTCTGGGCAGCCTCTGCCAGGGCTCTGACACCCTCAAAGTCAAGAAGTTCCTCCACGTATTGAGAAGGAACTTCTTACATTCAAGTTTGTGCCCGTTCCCTCTTGTCCCTGGGCACCACTGAAAAAAAATCCTGGTCCCATCCTCCTGACACCCACCCTTGAAGCATTTCTAGGTGTTGATCCCCCCTCAGCCTTCTCTTCTCCAGACTGAACAGCCCCCAGTCCCTCAGCCTTTCCTCATCAGAGAGATGTTCCAGGCCCCTCATCATCTTTGTAGTCCTCTGTTGTACCCTCTCCAGCAGTTCCCAGTCCTTCCTGAACTGGGGAGCCCAGAACTGGACACAGTGCACCAGATGGGACCTCACCAGAGCAGAGCAGAGGGGCAGATGACCGCCCTTGACCTGCTGGTGACACTCTTCCTGATGCACCCCAGGATGTCATTGGCCTTCTTGGCCACGAAGGCACATTGTTGGCTCATCACAGCCCTTGCCCCTGCCCCCAGTTTGAATAAATGTCAAAATAAATTGTTACCAGACGGTCAAAACTTTCTTTTGAGAGGCCAAGAGAAGCCCAAATTATACATCAAACCTTATAAAGAAGCCTGAACAGCATGATCCAAGTAGTAAGCCTGTGGGCCAACCTAGCTTGCTTCTACCTGCTCACAGGTACTCCTTAAGTTCAAAAAGCCAAATAATTTCCTCATTTGCTTCTTAAAGCCAAATGTTGCCACAGACAGAGGTTTCAGAGAGAAAGCATAGCTCATGAAAAGAATCAAACAAATAGCTTCTGCCCTCATTTATCATACTGAGTACTTCTGGTAATAACAGGGCATAAAAATATCACAATTCTCTGAGGACAAGAAATCCCTTCCCCTGTCCTCATTTCCCCTGCTCCTGTGGCAGCACCTCTGTGCTCTATGGCAGGCCCTGGGGGGCCTTGTTGAATAGCCCTCGTGTCCCGTTGTAGCAACACCAGCCACACTTTGTGTATCCACCCACCCAAAAATAGAAAAAGACAACATTCAATTGTTCTTCGCATACAAGTCACAGAAATTCTAGCTTCTGAAGCTGCAGATGTCAGGAATGCGTAAGGAGGTGAGCAATTCCAAGAACTCAAAGCCTTGGTGTGTAACTTTATCCTTTGATGTTAATGTTCTACCTTAGCACCACCCACACCACAGCTCAGATAACCAGGGCTTATGCTGGTGAGATAAGAGCGGCTATTACCATTCAGGGCACCCTGCTAGAGATGGAATAATAACCTATAAAGATAGGTGGAACATTGCTGTCTCTTCCATAGGTGGTTTAATGAGAACTTAGATATTATAACAAGTAAATCTTAATGATGGAAGCTTTATTTGTTATCTTAAATTCTGGCATTTTAGACCAGGAATAATATGGTAGTACCACCCTAGAGGAAACCCATGGAAAAGAAACAAGCAGCACGTTCCAGCACTGACATCTTACATATCTCATTCCATAACAAAAGTCAGAGAATCATTTAGGTCAGAAAAAACCCCTTAAGATCATTGAGTCCAACTGCAAACCTAACATTACCAAGTCCACCACTAAACCATGTCCCTCAGCACCACATCTACACCTGGAAGTCTTTTAAATCCCTCCAGGGATGGTGACTCCGCCACTCCCCCTGGGCAGCCTGTTCCAATGCTTTGCAATGCTTTTGGTGAATAAATCATTCCTAACATCCACCCTAAACCTCCTCTGGTGCAACTCGAGGCCATTTCCTCTTGTTATTTGGGGAAAACAGACCAATATATAACACAGTCTACCTGATGGCAACTGCCTTTCAATAACAGGATCAACAGTTAATTTATCCTAATTAATGTTAACAATCTTCTACCACGTTATTCCATTGCAATTAGTATGACTGGATGAAATTAAATACCACCCAACTTGAAAAAGAAAAATCCACGTGCAAGCATTTAATGAAAAGTTGCAACCACAACCCACCCTCAACTCAAACATAACACCTTCTTAACATATCTGTCCTTACCTTTCATAATACTCCGACCCCTCCTCTAACCCAGGCAGAATCCCAGTTAACAGTCCTTGCAGGCCTGGTTTCAGCGTTTTCCCCAAAGGCAGGTAATAAATCTCATACAGACTCAGTAACGTTGGCTTGACAGACATAGCGGCGTTGGCAAGGAGTGGAAACAATCCAGAACTGTGAAAATTCAAATTTATCTTATTTTTAGGAAGCTTCTCATGTGAGACGGTTTCATTTATATCTGAAGACTGTTACAGGCACGTCCAGTGTAGTTTAAGAATCAAGTTTTTATCTCAGGCATAGACCACCAACGCAACACAACTTCCTTCCGGGCTGATGGGTTGGTGTGTCAAGATTAATATTAATGGGCTTTATCAATATTCTGAGAGCAAGCACTGAAAGCTCAGAGATGAATGCGTCTTTCAGCAATAAAACTAAATCTGATAAATCACAAGCACCTCCACAAGACAAAAAAATGTTCATTTTGCCATGTAGCAACAAACTATGTGTTTACTCCAGAAATTCAGCCTGAAAACAGATTCTCAAACTAAGAATAAAACCACTGGTCATGATGTAACATTGAAAGGACTGAAAACATTGAAGTATGTTTTGAGTTAACTATGAATAGAAGTTACAACTGTGATCAGCTAAGGAGAAGTTACCTGTGTACTAAAAAACATTTTTACTATTTTTACTAAATAGCATAAATTATCACAAACCAAATTATCACAATAACCAAAGGCCTCTGAACACAACTGCAATTTTCAAAGTCCTGGAGGACTCAGGTCAGGAAACCCCTGACACATGAGGGAGAAAATGAAAGACCAGTAAAACAAGGGTAAGTTTGAGACAAGGGTCTTAAAATATACACCTACAAATCTGTTAACAAAAAAACCCCACACCCCCACCACACCACACTGTGGGTACAATGTTATCCATGTTACAGGGAAAATAAATATATTTCCAAATTACAAGATTGTTTGTAAAATTCATTTTTGCCTTTATGTCTCCAGAGAAACTACTGGTTTGCCACTGTCAATTGGTTTCTTTTTGCTGCAGAAAAGGTCTTTTTGTTCAATAACCAGCACACTACCCCACAGTGTCTCTTTGTAAAGCTCCTACTCGTCCTTCAAGATTTGACGTTCAGACACTGTCATTCTGCTTTCATGAAAAATACTGGAATCTTTGATAATGCCTGAATGTGAACGTCAGTCTTCTCCCAGGCACCACTAACAATGGCTTTCAGTGACATTACACAAGGTAGCATTTTCCACTGTCCTAGAACTTATTGTTAACAAGATATTGCAGCAACTAAATCTCTGCACAAGCAAAAAAACTTGAGCTGTGAGTTCCTGGAATCCTTAAAAACACGTGGAAACACAGAACTAAGACACTCCCAAATGTAACTATATATAAACGTTGTGACAATCCAAGATGGAATAGCTGATGTCAAGGCATACAATTTATTTCCAATCATTAATACACACCTTTGCTACCTGAGCAGAATTCTATTTTATTCCACTGTGTCTCCAACTGATGAAATTTTAATCTCCAGTGGTCACAGAATCACATGGGGTTGGAAGGGACCTCTGGAGATCATCCAGTCCAACCCCCTGAGAAACAGGTCCTCCTAGAGCAGGTTGCACAGGAATGTGTCCAGGTGGGTTTGGAATGTCTCCAGAGACACAGACTCCACCACCTCTCTGGGCAGCCTCTGTGTGGCTCTGCCACACTCAAGGGAAAGAAGTTCCTCCTCATGTTGAGATGGAATTTCTTACGTTANCATTATATCATAAATAGCTTAATGTCTTGGCTGCCTCATCCAACCAAAAACCTACAGGAGGTTTAGGAATCAGTGCATCTGCACTACGCTTAATTTTCACAGTCATCCTTCCTTTTCATTATCATCAGTTCTAGAAACAGCAAGAAAAAGTTTGGACTCGTCCCCCATTCTAACAAAACAGACCATCTTTCCATTCTGTTAATTTGATTGCTGGGAAAGGAAAGTTTCTTGCAATAAAACAGACTCAAATTCTTTTCTATTGTAATTTAAGTGATATTGGAAAGGCATAATGTGAACACATCGAAATAAGCGTTAACACTTCAATTACTGTAATACTCTACACAGATGCACAAAACTTGGTTTAATAAATTCCAGGTTTTCTAGCAGTAAAGTTGCTTCCTGACAAAAGTTTAGGTGATTTGTTCACCTTCTGCTGTACAATATTTGAGAGGAGGGCACTACACAAACCCCAGTTACACGAGGGAAAGAAAATGATTGATTCTTGCTGTTACAGCAAAGCAGCAACATTATTAATATAAAAAATGCCAACAACCAAATGCACCTCAACTGTGTATTTGGAATGGAGTTGTTTAAACTCTTGTACCTGTAGAGGAAAAGATCTTTGGCCAAACGCTTGGGTCCAATGATTTTGAAAATGATCTCATAGGTTTCAAGTGCCTTGCGATGAACCCCTCCCGGCAGAGCTGGATGAAGACATTGTGCCAAGCGCTTGCCTATAGTCAGCTTTTTTGGTACTACCTGGTACTTCGCGTTGTTCTGTAGCACCTGATGAAACACCACAGGAAGAGTAAGAGCACAACACAAATTAAAACACCAAACACGCATTTTATACGTGAGCTCTTGAACGCCGTCAGCAAGTCACAACTGGCACAAAGGTTACAACAGCAGGAAAAAAATCCCTTTAGGATGTAACACGGAGCTTTTTCTTTGCAATACCTTTCACTCACACACTTGCTGTAGATGGAATCACCCAGGCATTTCAAATTTCACTTGCAGCGGGCTCCTTACTTACAGCTTGTCTGTTTCGTTTTACTCATCCTTTTGAGGACAAAAATTACTACCTCCATTTGTTAAAACAGCATCACAGAATCTCAGGGATTGGAAGGGACCTTGAAAGCTCATCTAGTCCAATCCCCTACCGGAGCAGGAACACCTACATCAGGTCACACAGGAACGTGTCCAGGCGGGTTTGGGATGTCTCCAGAGAAGGAGACTCCACAACCTCTCTGGGCAGCCCCTTCCAGGGTTCCCTCACCCTCACTGGGAAGAAGTTTTTCCTCATATTTAAGTGGAACCTCCTCTGTTCCAGCTTGTACCCATTGCCCCTTGTCCTGTCATTGCCTGTCACTGAGAAGAGCCTGGCTCCATCCTCCTGACACTCACCCTTTCCATATTGATAAACATTCCTGAGGTCACCCCTCAGTCTCCTCTTCTCTAAGCTCAAGAGACCCACCTCCCTCAGCCTTTCCTCCTCTGGGAGATGCTCCACTCCCTTCAGCATCTTTGTAGCCCTGCCCTGGACTCTCTCCAGAAGTTCCCTGTCCTTCTGGAACTGAGGGGCCCAGAACTGGACACACTATTCCAGATGGGGTCTCACCAGGGCAGAGTAGAGGGGGAGGAGAACCTCTCTTGACCTACTGACCACCCCCATTCTAATGCACCCCTGGATGCCATTGGCCTTCTTGGCCACAAGGGCACAGAGCTGGCTCATGGTCATCCTGCTGGTCACCAGGACCCCCAGGTCCCTTTCCCCTACACCGCTCTCCAACAGGTCAGTTCCCAACTGACCAACAGCTCAAAGCTGAATACTAAACTATGGGTGGTGAGTTTGGACTAACTTTAAGAAAGCATCATAGAGCGAGACCACATAGCAAACTTTACCACTGCCCCAAACTGTATGATCACCTCAGGACTGGAAGGCAGAGTTGGATTTACGTCCTCAGATTTTAATTTCCCAGTACCATAGCTTTCACTTTGCATACACGTGCAGCAAGAACTATTACAATTTAAAATATGAAAGAAACGGGAGTTGAAATAAAGAGATGATGCCACTGATATTGCAAACCATACTGTCATTTTTGGGTTTTCCACAAAGCTTAAAGGGTAGAATGTAATTGTTTCAGACCTGTAATTTTCTACGCCAAATTCTGCAAAGCTTCGTGTTGGTAAAGTATGTGTGTGTAAAGGGAAGTCTATGAGCCTGACTGGAGATCCCTAGAAACATGTAGGGCTGATTAGAGCAATATTTTCTACAGATATCAGGATCTGTATTCATTTGTAAACTGCTATTAAAGCTCAGGAGGATATTAGATATTCAACTTATTAAGTGTTAAAATGAATCAGAACAACAACAGTCTCTGGTCAGTGACTTATTTGAGCCCCATTTTATAAATCATGCTTCATAAAAATATTGCTTGTATTTATACAGCCTAACATTTTTCACACTATTTCAGTAACACTGAGTGACACTAGAAGTAAATGTTAGTAATAAAAGAGATGTTTCATTTATTTCCACTAGGAATGTAAATAACTTTTCCCTTTGACTTACGAAGGGTTCCAGTGTAATCTTGGCCAGGCCTTTGTTTGCTCCTCGCACACGCCCAGCTTTTGGCACCGACTGCTAAAATATTTGCAAGAATATTAGACTGCTAGAACCTCACCCTTCTGGATTTTCAGTCCCTGACTCTTCTCCAAGAGCACCTGCCAGGCCTACCTTGTTCAGCTTTCCAAGTGCTGATATTAAATCTGCCCATTCACTGGAATATTCAAAGTTCTTCAGCGCTTTGTCAACAGCCGCTACGTAGTTTCTGTACTTGGAATCAGTCAGTAGCTCCAGCTCCTCCGTGTTCATCCTCCCACAGTGTCCCCACTAGAGACCAGCTTCCAATTCATGTACAGACATTACACCTGTTCAAAATAAAAATAAAAATATTAAAAAATACCCTTGAAACCATTGTTTCCAAAGACAAATTATAAAAACCAATTTTGTAGGAAGACCACCACGTTTTTCCTCAAAGGCATTACGAAACACCGATCTGAAATCTGCTTACAGCAAATCCTAAACAGAACCTAACACATCACACACAGGTCCAAAAAAGTATATTTTTAAGTCCTGTTTAAAAAGAAACCAAGCATCCCTACCCCCAAACAAACACACCCCCCCCCTAGAAAATAACTGCCCTCCCCCAAAGCACTGTTTAGTCTAAACAATGTCACAATGAGATTTTTTGTTTGTTTGTTTTCCTATTTTTCCTCCTCTGGGTCCCTCACCAGAAAACCCCACCTTGGCCCAAATCAGCCCCTCTGAAAAGAGAAGATGCCAAACTTCCTGCATCACTTCCAGGCAGAGGATGGGAACGAAGGAGACGTTACAAGAGTCACACACTCTTTAATAGTACTTCCAGGCACCAACACTTCCTCTTACAAGACCTGGTGTTCTAATTCAGCAACGTGAGTCTACTTGGGTTTTTTCTATTATCACCACCCACCCACAACAGAAGTATATATTTACTAGTGTGCTGTAATCAAAGGCTTTTGCAATTTGCTCTATATATTTTCATCACGTGGTAGTTTACACCAAGTAATTACGATATTCTATTTCCAGAAACGCCACTTCATACTTTCATAGGCCATAAGCTATTTCTTTCATGAAATTCAATCCCCATTAAAAAGGAACATACTTTTAAAGCTACTTCAGCCCCAAAAAATTACAACCCATGACGGGAAAGCCTATTGTAGCATCTCTGTGGAAAAAAAAAGGCACCTTTTGTGCCCCGTCTCTTTGGGGTCTTTTGGGAGTTCTCTCTGATACGCAGCTTCAGGAGAGACCTCAACTGAGCAGATGTTGCTCTCTTCTGTCTTGATTAAAGGAAAATGGGAAGAAAATTGCGTGCAGAACCCAAAAAAACTAAACCAACCATGCAACACACATAAAGAAATTGTATTTGTCAGACTCTCTACCAGAGTCACACTGAAAACAGCGGCTTAAGTGAGCCCTTCCAAAAGGCCTGGAGAACATGCCTTTCTGGACCCTCTTCCCAGTGAGCAGCTGTATCATATGACAAAATAGCAGGACTATATGAAATAATAATAATAATAATAATCTTATGAAATAACAGAGCAGAAGAATTAGCAGAATTAAAAAGTGGCATTCTGATTTCTGGTGGTTCTCCAGTTGATGGAGATAATAAACCCACTCACCTTTAAATTCTGCCCAGGAAGAAGTGCTTTTAGATTAATCAGAAAAGCTTAACAATTCCACTTGTATTACTTCACATAAGAAGCACACTCACACACACAAGTTGTGCAAGATGCACCAAACCCATCAATGCTTTTCTACCTTTTATCAGTTTAAAATGCTTTATATGAACACATAAAAACCCCGAATTTGATTTGTCTTACATCCATCCCTCCTTGCAAATAGTGTTCTCCCCAAAATGGCTCTGAAGCTGCTCTTTAATAACTTTGTCAACAGTTCTCATAAGGAGTTACCACTGACTGAAGAACGTAGAGCCCTAAGGCTGCTTATCCAGTATCTCCAGCTCCCTGAATGCCAACTCCTTGCCTTGTTTTTGAAACGGCCCCAAAACCTACAAACCCCGTCACTATTGGTACTGTTTTACCCCTTCAGCACTCCAAAAGGTAAAATGAAGACAGCCATACATCTCCAAATTAAGACAGGAGGAAATCAGGCTGGAAATTTCACCACCGTCACCTCGTTAAGTTAATCACGAAGCGCCCTGGCAGACTTCTTTTTGCTCCCTCCTTTTTGTTTCTTTAATTAGCAGGTGCTTCTGAAGATAAAACTGGTAAGAACCCAACTTTAATCCTCACAAACTTCTTTTTTTTTTTTCTTTTAGTGCTAAAAGAACACTAAAAAAGTGCTGCTTCAGTCAGAGATTATCATCACCACTCTGGGTCACGGAGAGGGACCTTCGAGAAGCCTCTCACCCCTAACCTTTCACGCGTGGGCACACGTAAGGTGCCAGACAAGCCTCTTCTGCCACCATCACATTTATCTTTTCATCTATAGAACAACCAAAATCCCACGTTAAACATTTCTTTACCCTTATTACCATTTTTCTCCTCGTATTGCTCATCTTCTGGGTTCTCAGCACCGTAAGGAAAAAAGCAAGAAAGAAGAAAGAGAAGAAAGGGACAGACAAAAGGAAGAAAAAAGAGCTAGGATGGCAGGAGTAAATAGAAAGGCCAAGAATTACAAACCTTTTGCATTCCTGATTCTGACAGCAGACTAATAGCGACAGATTGTCTCCAAGGCAGAAGAGAAATGCAAACCATTACTTATAAAACATATTCTGGGTGCCAAATTGAGAGATGCCGCGATGCCCCACCAGCATAAAGCACTTTAGATCCCACTTCTTATTTTAAAAAAGTATTTCATGTGGTTTCATTTCATAATAAACATCTTTCTTTGGAATGAGCCCAGTAAAAGATCAGATTTTCTTTGAAAAAAAAAAAAAAGCTGCAGAATGCCAGCAGATTTCTCAAAGAGACAGTTGCACAACTGCCAATGTCTGATCTGAAAAAAAAACCCCAGTAAAATATAGTATTGACACTAAAAAAGACGAAAGGACCAACATACAAAAGCAGCACAATTCTCATTCTTTTTCCAGGCACAAGGGATGGAGAAAGAACTTGACACAGTGAATAATGTTTTCTGGGTGAAGAAAGCAGCAGCATCCTTCTTTTTTGTGTTTTTTTTAATCCAGCCAAAGCATAAACGTAACCACTTATGGCTGAGTAGGAAAGAGGGCTCTGTCTTCCTCAAGTGCTTGAAAAACCTGGAAGCTGAGAGCAGACCGACTGGGGATTACCAAAGGTTAGAGAAAACCAGCAGAAGACACAGTTAAACAGGTAGCTTTTTTTTTTTGGACTTCCTGAATGGAGTATTTTCTTCTTTTTAAAAGCAAAAAATGTTACCAACTCTGAATAACCTGTGCTCTTAGACAAGTCTATCGCACTGCAGCTCATACTAACCAACTTACTCTGGTCATATAATTGATATTTACATTTAATCCATATCTTGTAAGTGAATTTAGTCATTATGGAGTTTTATATAGAGACAAGACACACTCTCTTTTATTCCTCATCTACAGTATCATTTTTTTCTATTTTTAAAATAAGTTTTATACAGTTTGAGGCTACAAAGAGAAAACTAATTTCTTGCATAGTTTTTTTTTCCCCCAATGAAGAGTCTCCTTCTGAAACAATTTATCTTCCAAAGCCATAATAAGCCAGGGATGCAGAGAAGACACTATGTAAATATTATGTAGTGTTTTCATAAACCTGGCGTTATTTTTATTCTAAGATCATTGAAACTAAAGAAAAAAAATACATTTTATCCTCACACGTGAAAATACACTTGTCCTACAAGGTTTATTTTTTGTTTAGCCTGAAGAAATTCCAGAACACAGTCCTTAATCTTCTCTTGTTTCTATCCTGTATTCTTACTGACCCTTTTCTGTTCTCTTCCTCTACAATAAATCCGCAGATTTAACAACATGTAATTTTACAGCCCTGATATTTCAATGCAACGTTATAAATTGGTCACGTTTATCACCTTATAAGCATCACAAGGTCTTGAGACCCTTCTACTTCCCACTTGACCTTCTCGTGGGGATTAAAAAAAACCAAACCAGACCCTGCACAATTCTGGATCCCCGTGGATGCCTGCACTGTCTTTGAGTAGGACTTTGACAAGGAAAGGAGTTACCTGGGGCTGTGGATTTCCCTTTGGCTGGGGGCTGTGTAAAGAAAGAGCCTTCAGAGCCTTCGATGCCCTTCATCAATAAGGCAGTACTGGCTTTGCAATGGCGCTGCTACAGCTGTGTTCTCCCCAGCAAGAGCTCATCCTTCACAACCCCTGCGCCTAAGAGCCTCCTGTCTCACACCAACACAATCTACTGACCTGTTCAAGAGCCTCTAAATGTTTTTCCACTGAAGCTAAAGAAGAACAGCAGCTTCATCAACACTTATTCAATAAAAGCAGCTTTCATCTAAATTCTGTCTCAATTTAATCACAAGGTTGTAAGAGTTAACAACAACTCGTGAGCTCTCCTGTTGTACCCCAAAACCCCTCTTCAGGTTTGATTTGCTACTGGTCCAAATTTACATATTTGAAGTCTCAAGGTATTGCTCTATTTATCTGCTTCCCACCAAAATGGTCACATTTTGGTACGGGCCGAGGGGCTGGTCCCTGTGAGCACAAACCTGGGCAGGTCAAGTCACTTCAGGAGTTTGCAGGATTTGTCCCAAGTACCTCAAGGGCCCCAGCTCAGAAAAACGCCTCCTTTGAATTCCTCAGAGTTTCAGCTTTGCAATATTTCAAGGCTGTTCTAAAACAGTTTCCCGTTTCCAAGCGTGACTATGGGCTGTACAGTAAAAGAACTAATAGATAATTAAAAAGCAGATGAGAGAAATTTCAAATTTCACAGTACTGAGCTTTTTAAGCTGCGTCCAGTGCCCACATACCAAGCTGGTAACTGCAGAGACATGTTTTTATTTAAATAGAGTTAATACAAACACAGATTTGAATACATGGCAAACAGAAGCCTTGTCATTTGGTAACTTATTGTGCTTTGTTTCCCCTCAGAAGCATTTAAAAGCATGAATAGCAAAATAAATACTGCAAATCCCAGGCTAGTCTCATCAAATAAAAATCAAATGTTGCATATATTCTTCCATCACCAGAAATGAAGTTTTTCCAACTACAGCTAATTACTCCTTTTCTAAATTGTCTTTCCACAGAATTCTCTTATTTCAGAATTTTTCGAAGAGGTATCTCTAATGTCTTCTGAAGCATAAGAACCATTTGAGCTTGTTAGTTTGGCCAACTGCTATTCAGTAAAGCAATGAAAGATTAAAAAAAAATCCCCATATTAACCAAATAAGCAAAACAAAAAACCCAGACCGTGTAATTAACTATAATTAGCCATGTTTTCATTAGTATCCTGCAACAGAATAGAGCACTTAATAAGGTTTAATATTGTAATTAATAACTTCCCAGTGCACTTTTCTACCCAGTCAAAATTCACCAGCGGAAACAGCTTATTGCATTTTTCCACAGAAAAAAAACCCCACACACGATGGTGCTTTAGGTTTTCCTAAAATTCTTTCCACGACAAAATTAAATCAAATCAGCCTAATGGTCTGTGCATTACCCATACCAGCAACTTCGAAACTGATGTGTTTTCCTGAGGGCGACTCTCATTCAAACAAGAATTATTAAGAGAATAATTAAGTAAGAGAAAATCTCTGGCTTGTACTACAGGTACTCCACTGGATGCGCTTCCTCCTGGCTTTAGAGTGTACAAAACATTATATATTATGCTTTTTATTACACAACCCCCAAACTGTCAGTAAAAAGAAAGTAAGTCTACTTTTTCTTCTTGTGTATAGACAGGAAGTCACAAAAGATAGATGATGGAATCGAACTGTAAATCTGCCACTGAGACAGTCCGATAGAAACACATAAAGTACCTAAAATGTGCTTTATGCAGTTGCTGTTCTATGGTATTCCAACGCCCGACTTAGATCAGACCCGAGTTCATAACAAGGAGCTTAAAAATTCACCAGGAAAGCACAACAAACCGCCTCAGTCCATTTCTTTATTCACTGCTTAAGGAAACAAATGTACCATCATAAACAATCTCTAAGCGGATGTAATTGTTTCAAAATGTATTTTTTCAGAAGTAAGAAAGTATCATTCTGTCTATCTGTTTACCCCAGGGAAAAGGAAAGCCACCAAAGAATTCTCACGCTCCTTGGTAAATACAGGTCTCTTCCAACTGCCTCTTAAAGACAGAGTTTCGAGTGACGTTTTAATCCCTGCACTCCCTTCCATTTAATTACAGCTTTTTTATATAGAAGAGGTGACCTACGGAACAGACTGAAATCTGGATTCCGGGCCCAGCAGCAGAACATCACTGATCTCTTTTCCTCCAGCCCTCGTGCGCTGGGCCTGCAGACTCCTCGGGACTCTCTTACTGTTTGTGGAAGAGGAGGAGGCAAAAACCAGCCCAGGGATCTCCAAGCACCGCTGTGACAAAGCCAGACAAGGTTTCCTCCGTCAAAATAACCTCTGACTTAACCCTGAATCATTATTTTAACCACATCAAGCAGTTAAAAATTAAAAAAAAGAAAGAATAAAGCAAAGCAAACACATAATAGGCACTGAAAGCATCGCAGTGACGTACAACAGATGCTCAAGTGATGATGTGATACTCAGTTAAGACATGAGCTTTTCCAAAGTCCTCTTGTACTACACAAATGCTGGACTCTTACACCAAAGTTTCTCCTTTTAAAGTACCATATTCTCCTTGAGATGAAATCAAACATTTAGATTTCACAGAGCTGAACTTATGGCACTCAGTAATTGACAGGTGATGGTTTGCATCGTCTTTATTATAACTTAGGTCAACCATTAACAGAAAACTTTTTCGTCTTCCTAAAACAGGATCTTTCTGTGTTTTTTCCTTTTCTAGAAACAAGTGAATCCTGGTTTATCCATATACTCTATTATAATTTAACCAGCACGCATTTTACATCTAAAATCAACACAACCCCAGCTACCTTATGCTTCTTATTTTACATTATGCAAAATACCTAACATGCCTGATTAAAAACCAGATGGCAATTGAAGTGAGAATAACAAAGCAGAGAAAAATGAGGAAATGCTTCCTTGAACTCATGGTTATCCTTCAGTACTCACTCACAAATATTTTCCTTGCCCTGTTCTTCCCTTTGTTGACCACTGTATTTGAACAACCAATACTTCAATCTAGATCTAGAACTGGTCACTATTTTTCTCTTATTCAATGAGACATGTGGGGGAAAGAAAAATGAAAAAAAAAAAAAAACAAACCAAACCAAAACCCACCTGGAATTTAACCTGTGCTCTTTTGGCAGGTTTCCAGAGGGGTATTGACCTTAAAGATGATTTCATCTCAGCTCACAATTACCATCTTTATACCCAATTGAAATTATAGCACCAATGCATCTGTCAAAGACATGTAAACAAGCTGGGTAAAGATTTAAATAAAAAAATAAATCTTCATTTCAGCCTCCAGGGTGACATCCCAACAATGCTAAATAAAGCATATAACATCTAAGATTTTTTTTTTCTTTTTTGTTTTGTTTTTTTTTTTATTAATATACAAAATGTAACCTCCTGGAGTCAACCAGTCACTTTGCCAATGCCAAGCCAACACAAAATCCTTACTCAGAAATGAAGTCTAACATTGTGTATCGCGTGTCACCTACTGTTCCCTGGACCAAAACCAAACCGTTGACATGATGAAAAAGGTTGGCTTGTGCCTGGGTTGGGAGCCCCTTTTCCAGCTCTCCACAATCAAACCGCCAACATCACGCTGTGAGGAGTTCCCCTGCCTTCATGAAAACATCTTGAGAGGACACGTTAGAACTGTTTGGATTACTCTGAACAGAATATGGAAGGTATTTCTCTGACACAGCTAAATCCCTGGTAACCACACAAGTTTGATGGGTTGGAAAAATCATCAGCAAGGAGAAAAGGAGCGTGTTCCGGTGCGAGTGCCTCCTGTAAGCTTTGTGCTTCCCTGTCCCACACTGCAACCGCCCCACTCTCCCAGACACCAGTTAGGCTTTAATTGATAAGCAAGTACATGATTTCAAACAGTTACCTCCTCTCCAGGCCTCTGAGCGCAGCAACAAGACAAGGTTTCTGAAATCAACTGCGATTCATTGGCACTTCTGCAGATTTCAGCCTCGTGCCTTCAAACAGTCACTGTATCTTCTCTGAAGATAATTTCCTTTAAATTAGCTAGCTTTCCTCTTCCTGCCTTTGCCAAGCATTCACTGATGGAAGACTTAAGGCATTCCTTCTCTTTCTTGCTCATTTTTTACCCTCAGCAAACTAGTAAATCCAATTCATATAGGAATACAGTTAAAATAAAGAATAAAAATAATAATAATAAAAAATCCATAGCAAATGTAATGCTGAAAATCAACTCAAACCAGTACCACTACGTTTAAACCTGTATTTGTACTACACTTTGTTTTAAAGGAGACTTTGCCGACATCTGGATACTTTTCATCTTGGTAGACAAAAGGAAGGACCTACGTGAGTTTCAGTAGCTCACACTGTGCTTGCAGCACCAGCCTCTACTGAGAGAGAAGCCTGACTTCCAAGGAAATGCTGTGCCTTCACATTATGACCTCTCTGAAAATACACAGTTTGAAAGAGAACCTACCAACTTAAAAGAAAAACTAAAAATAAATGGTGGCCTGACAATTCATCCTTTGCTCACACTAACTTTAAAATTGAAGATTTAGATGAACCTTTTATTCATCCATACCCATCATTCTCATGTCATGTAGCTTTGGGCAAGTTCTGTTGTCAAACCACCCTGATATTTCTTCTCACCAAGACATGTCAGAACTTCTCATATCCTTATGATTACCTTACTCAGGTAACCTTTTAATACATTTGAGCAAGACTTTGCCCAACTTCCTTTTTTATTATACCCTGAGGTCTTAAGATACTACTAATTCATTCATTTCAAGCTTCAAATAATTCCTATCACTTTATTCCGATTTTAATTCTGAAACAGTGTCATATGCTGTAAGTATACTATGCATTATCTAGATTAAGGTTGTATTTTACAATGCATCTGATTTTACCTACTCTGCAGATGGATTTCAAAGGAATTTGTAAAGCAGAATGCTTTTCTGACTGTTCTGAAAACAGTGGCTGGACCAAAACTTGTTTGCTCTCTTTATCCTCAGAAGTAAGCCAGATAAGACATAAATATAAGGACAAATCCCCTGTGATTTTTGCAAATAATACTAGAAACCAAATTAGGCAAAGCACCGTTCCTCAGCTCTACATATTTTTTTATGCCTACAGTAAAATACAAGTTTCTGATAAAAATAAGGACTAGTGAAATAATTTACTTGGTCTTCTCATGTCGTATTTCAGTTATTGGGCAAAAATGGTTGAACATGCAGTGATTCTTCTCCTGAAGCTCTCAGAGGGAGACATATCACTTACTGTTTCTCTATTTATCATTCAAGTTATTTTCAGCTACAAGTCAGGGCAATACGATTATTCACCTGAAAAACAATTTATGTGCAGACAAATAAATTACTTCCATTTTCTATTTCATGCTTTAGCAGGTATCATTTAAGTGTCTCTTTTCTGTCTCCTATTTTTCTGAACAATGTTCAAAGCAGGGTGTTTTTTTTTTTTTACAGCATTCTTCATACCTCTTCTTGGTTCTCTTCTACACACTGCATATTTAATATAACACAGCTCCACTAATGTGAAAAAAAAATTAATTTAAAAGTAGAATGGTAATAAGCATTTTCAGTCAGCCCAGCCTAAGCAGTCATTCCCAGCTAAGGGAGAGGACAACGAAAGGTGGATGGCAGTACCTCTGCTCAAGAGGACTAAGACAGTGATAATCACACAAAAAGTGGCCTCCCCTTATTCAAACAGAGAAGAATGGCAGGAGAACACAGGCTGAGCCCACTTACACCAGCCAGGCTGCATTCTGACCCGCGTGGCTTGCTGTTTCCAAAAGTGCCTGCTCTCATTCCAGTTAAAACAAACCCAGGAATTACACTAGTGACGTTCCGCCTGTTTCCAAATAATGTGTCCTCCACATGACATTCATCCATGTTGTATTAAAAAGGACTGCACATTTTGGATAATCACAACATTTAGACACCACACTATTATTTAGACCTGCAGAAGGTCTCCTGTATTTCAACCTGGCTTTGAAAAGTTACCAATATTTCATACAAAACAACAAGCAAATCCGACAGCCAGGCCAGCAGCAGTGTATAAGCACAAACAGACCAAGGCCTGGCAACAAAATGAAAGACTGTGATCTTCACCCTTACATTACACCCCCTTATTTCCTGCAAGCACCTGCCCATTACTATTTAGACAGAGTCTTCCCACCACTTCACACTCCCTATATTTGGAATTCAGGTATCACATCATGCAGTTAGCCTGAGAACCATAACACGTTCAGTATTACTGCATATGGAAAGAAGACCCAGGAGTGCAAGGCCTCTTGCTAATCAGCAATGAGAAAACACAAGGGTTGAGTCACCCAGAACGAGCTCATCAAAATCTGCACCCCGTATCTAACATATTTTAGGCTAGTTAAAGGGATGAATTGTTTAGCCTTTTCTGGTTGTTGTTATGCAAACGTTATTTCTAAAAAACCTTTCATGCCAGAAGCTGTCACATATTTATGCTTTTTGAGTGAGCATCACAAGATTTAAGGCCAGCCCTGCATCAACAGATGAAATTTAACCCTGTGCTACACAAACTACGGGCAGCCATATGTCGTGTGTTCCCCCCCCCATCCTCCAAAACATCACACGCCACCACTCGAGCAGGCGAGCCAAACAGCCGGGAATCCCACCCAAAAGAGGCCCGCAGCTCCTACTCGCTCAAGGTCAAAGCAGGACGGCTCCGGCAGCCCAAGGTCGGGCTGTTTCCCAGGTGGGAAGAGGTTCCCGGAGGAAGCCCCTCCACGAAGGGCGGAACCAGACCCTGCCGACAGCGTCTGAGGGCTGGGGACGGGAACCGGGGCGTTACCGTGGCGGAGGGGGCTTTCAGCCTTCAAACCCACCCGGGCCCGCTTTGGGTACAGAGGGACGGCACCGGGGAGCGGAGGGCAGACCACGGAGCGGCAGTGGGGCGCGCCAGGTGCCACAGGTTAATTGATGCAGAGCAATTAACAGGCTAAACGCTCTCCCCCAGGCTCCTGGGCACCTGCCCACCCTCCTCCAGGCCAGCTCGGGCACGGCTGGGCCCTCACCCTCCCTCCTCGACGGTGCCCGTGGCCCTGCCCGGGGAAAGGAGAGGGCCGGCACGGCTCCAGGGGCGGACCCCCGCTCGGTTGCGGCACCCTCCCCCAACACAAGCGCAGCGACGGGGTAGGAGAAGGAAACCAGCCGCCATCGGGCCCCGCAGCCTACCGGCACCGGGAAGAGAAGGAGAAAGAGGGAGAGGAGGGGGCGCCGGTGCGAGCGGCGTTACCTGAGCGACCCGAGCCGGAAGAGCCCGACCGCCGCCGGCACCCCCGCGCCGCCCTGACAGCTCCCGGCATGCACTGCGCCGCGCCTTCCTTCCCCCGCCTCTCCCCCCCAACCCCAACCCCAACCCCGCGCCGCCCCACGGCGCCCCCTGGCGGGCAGCGGCCTCCGCTCGGTGGCGATGGAAATAAAAACAAGGGGCATTTACATCAAGCTTTATTTTGCCTCATGTTCCCACAGCTCCGCGAATAGAGTGCCGGTGAAAATGGAAGGCAGGTGGTACTTTAGGAAATAGAGAATCATAGAATGAGTCGTTTGGGTTGGAGGAGCCATTAAGATCGAGTCCAACCATCCAGCCAAGACTGACAAAACCACCACTAAACCACGTCCCTCAGCACCACGTCTGCCCATCTTCTAAATACCTCCAGGGATAGTGACTCCACCACTTCGGGTGACAGCCTGTTCCAATAACCCTTTCTGTGAATAAATTTTTCCTAATATCCACCCTTGGCACAATTTGAGGCTGTTTCCTCTTGTCCTATCACTTGTTACTTGGGAGACCTTTCAGGGGCTACCTTTCGGGTAGTTGTGGAGAGCAATAAGGTTTCCCCTCCTTTTCTCCAGGCTGAACACCCCCTGCTCCCCCTCACACAACTTGTTCTCCAGACCCCTCACCAGCTCCATTGCCCTTTTCTGGACAAATTCCAGCACCTCAATGTCTTGTCTTGGGTGAGGGGCCCAAAACCGGACACACAAGTGCCCAGTCCAGGGGAACAGTCACTGCCCCAGTCCTGCTGGGCCACACTCTTCCTCATACAGGCCCAGGATGCTGTTGGCCTTCTTGGCCATCTGGGCACACTGCTGGCTGTTGATGAACAACCCCAGGTCCTTTTCCTCAGGGCATCTCTCCAGCCACTCTTCCCCAAGCCTGTAGCGTCCATGGGGTTGGTGTGACCCAACTGCAGGACCTGGCACTCGGCCTTGATGACCCTCATCCCGTTGGCCTCAGCCCATTGATCCATCCCACCCAGTTCCCTTTTAAATATGATCAATTTTATTATTGATTATATATATTGATTATATTACAAGGCCAAGTGCAAGGTTCTGCATGTGGACTGGGGCAATCACAAGCACAGATACAGGCTGGGCAGAAAATGGACTGAGAGCAGCCCCGAGGAGAAGGAATCAGGGGTGTTGGTGGATGAGAAGCTCAACACGAGCTGGCAACATGGTCACAGCCCCGGAAGCCAACCGCATCCTGGGCTACATGAGAAAAAACGTGGCCAGCAGGTCGAGGCAAGTGATTCTGTCCCTCAATTCTGCTCTGGTGAGACCTCACCTGGAGTACTGTGCCCAGCTCTGAGGTTCCCCACATAAGATGGAAGTGGACCTGCTAGAAAGTGTCAGAGACAACGAAGGTGCTCAGAGGGCTGGAGCACCTCTGCTGTGAAGACAGGCTGAGAGAGTTGGGGTTGTTCAGCCTGGAGAAGAGAAAGCTCCGGGGAGACCTTAGAGGCCCTTCCAGTCCCTACAGGAGAGATGGGGAGGGACTCTTGATCAGGGAGTGGAGTGGACAGGGTGGACCTGCTTTGGCCGGGGGGTTGGCCTAGATGATCTCCAGAGGTCCTTTTCAACCCTATATCATTCTGTGACCAGTTTGTGTCTTCACGGCTCGAGAAGGATGTGGAGGAGTGAGGGGAGGCACAGAGGAGGGATGGTGCCGCTGCATTACAGTGAGAGCAGTAACAGCTGGGACATTTCAGTGTGGAGAGAGAAGGCAAGGACTGACCAAGATGTACAAAATCATGAAAGATATAAAGTTGTTGTTAACCAAATCCCACAGTGTAAGAATGAGGAGATACCTCATGAAAACGCTGGAAGATCGTGTCTGAGGCAGGGAAAGAAAATGCTTTTCTTCAGAGCAGATTGGGAAATTCTAGAACGTATTGCCACCAGATGCCAGGGACTTGGGACACTCTCCCTAGGTTCAAGGAAGCATTATTCATGTTGATGGCAAACACATCAACAAGCGGACACAAGAAACAGGCAGGGATTTACCCTCCAGCATCCCTCACAGAATGAGAGGTGCAGGGGAAGTACCGGGAAGTGACCACACTAAGGAGCTCTTCCTAAATAATACCTGTTTTTACTGACGTTGGAGTCGAAATACTGTGGTAGATGCTCCACTGATGCCAGGTGCAGCCACTCTGCAGGACACTTGCCTTCATTTCTGTGTAATTATTTCACTGCAGAAATGGCTAGAAACCTGTAATAGACAACTTTGAATAAATGAAGTTCACACCCTGCCAATAATTAAGATCATTCATAACTTTGTTGCCTTGTGTAAGCCTTTGTAAAGTCAGGGCCCAAGGCTCTTTTACTAAGTGTCAATTCTCCTGTAATTATGTGGATTTGATGTTTGACGTGTGACCTGCTTGCTCAGAGCAATTTAACCTGCAATATGTACATTGGTTTGTGAAGAAATTGGAAATGGAAGCAAGCCACTGTGTGGACTAAATATTTTTCTTCCTTAAAAGAGCAAGCAAGCAACAACAACAACAACAAAATACCCAAACGCCACCCTCCAAACAGCATCTATGGAGAACAGTCTGCAGCTTAGAATACATGCATAAATTCATGCTTTGTAAAAGAAAATAATCAGCTAAATTTTCTCAACTGAGTAGTATTTGCTGTATTTTTCCCCCAAAATCTAGCCTCACTCCATCTACTTCTTTGAGACATCTCTCCTAAGACATCCACTTGGTTTTGCCAACTCCAAGGATGGGATTACTTCAAATTAATCATGTCTAAGGTAGCAAGTTGCTAGAAAATTAACCTGTGCCAACCTGCCTTTTTGCGTGAAACTTTGCAGATCACATTTTCAAACAACTCTCTGCAATCGCAGAAGGTCTTGTGACTTTCACAAAAAGTACACAGAATCACACGATGATACAGGGTTGAAAGGGAGCTTCTGGAGATCACCTGCCAGAACAGGGCCACCCAGAACAGGTCCCACAGGAACGTCTCCAGGTGGGTTTGGAATGTCTCCAGAGACACAGACTCCACCACCTCTCTGGGCAGCCTCTGCCAGGGCTCTGCCACCCTCAAAGTCAAGAAGTTCCTCCACATGTTGAGATGGAACTTCTTATGTTCAAGTTTGTGCCCGTTCCCTCTTGTCCTGTCCCTGGGCACCACTGAAAAAAAGACTGTCCCCATCCTCCTGACACCCACCCCTGAAGTATTTCCAGGTGTTGATCAGATCCCCCCTCAGCCTTCTCTTCTCCAGATTAAACAGCCCCAAGTCCCTCAGCCTTTCCTCATCAGAGAGATGTTCCGGGCCCTTCATCATCTTTGCAGTCCTCTGCTGTACCCTCCCCCATCAGTTCCCAGTCCTTCCTGAACTGGAGCCCAGAACTGGATCCAGTGCTCCTGATGGGGCCTCACCAGGGCAGACTCTTCCTGATGCCCCCCAGGATGCCATTGGCCTTCTTGGCCACAAGGGCTCCATGCTGGCTAATGGGCATCCTGTTGTCCACCAGGACTCCCAGGTCTTTTTCCTCAGAGCATTTCATGCTGCCAGTATAATATAGTTAAAGACTTTGAGGCAAAATCACTTAAAACTGAGTTGTGCTTTCAATCACCAACCTGTCAAAGTATGTTATGGCCAAAAGAAGATTTGTTAATATGCAGGTCCCAAATGAGATGCTGCAGCACTGCAAATTTTGCATGAGCTTCCATTCACACAGATGCTCAAGGCACAGATCCATTTTGTCTGAGCATGATGTGACAGCATTCAAGAGCCAGGAGAAGGTGGAATAGGAGGAGCTCTGGCAGACTTGTAATGTTGCAAGAAAAGCAGGGAAGGGATTGTTCACAAGGCAAGGGTTGGGTGGTGGTGTGGGGACATGCCACAGGAGACAGTCCCCAGCACTGACTGGGGAGCCTGCCCCTGGCTCAGACAGGATGAGGGGCAACGGTTTTAAATTGGAAGAGGGGAGATTTAGATGAGATATTAGGGAGAAATTCTTTGCTGTGAGGGTGGTGAGACACTGGAACAGGTTGCCCAGAGAAGCTGTGGCTGCCCCATCCCTGGAGGGGTTCAAGGCCAGGCGGGATGGGGCTTGGAGCAACCTGCTCTGGTGGGAGATGTCCCCTGCCCAGGGCAGAGGGGGTTGAAACTGGATGATCTTTAAAGATCCGACGGGACTCAGCCCTGAGGACCCGCTCCCGACCCCACCGTGAGGGGAGCGGAGGGTGGGACACCAGCCGCCCCGGGGCTCCTTCCCGCTGCCGCCCAACAGGCCTCGGCCGCCGCCCGGCTGCAGGCGGCGCTGTGGCGGGCGAGCGAGCGAAGGAAGAGCCGGCGGCTTCCCGTGCGTCCGGCGGAACCCTTCCCCTCTCGGCATGGCGGGAGGGTTCCTGCTAGAGATCAGGCGGGGGACGCAGAGCGCCTTGCTGGTTATCCGGTAGTGCGGGGGCGCTGGCTGGGCTGCCTGCCGCCGCTCGGGCCTTGCGGAGCGGCTGGTGCCGGCGGGGGAGGCGCTGGGGCGGCGGGTCTGGCTTTTAGCATCCTTAGTCTTAAACGGTAGGGGGGTACCCGGGCTATGTAGCGGGGNCAGCGAGGCGGACGAGCCCAACTCGGCACTGGACGTCTCGGTGGCCACCGACCGGCTGGCGGTGAGGAGCGGCGGGCGCTGGGCGGCGGAGGCGCTGCCGGCAGAGGTCAGGCTGGCTCCATCCTCCACACGCGGCCTGCGCCGCCTCCCCGGCGACGGCCTCCATCTGCGCATGCGCCTGCGCCGCCCGCCACCGCCCCCTTCCGGTAAGGGAGGGGCGGGGCCTGTGGGTGGGTGGAGCCGGGCCCGATGCTTAAGATCAGGGTGCTTTGCGTCACCTGAAAGGTTGCTGTGTTTAATGAGGTGTCGCTAACAAAGGCTTTAAAGAGCGTCGCTCCCCTGAGGGCAAGCTGAGAAAGTTGGGGGTTGTTCAGCCTGGAGAAGAGAAGGCTCTGGGGAGACTCGTAGAGCACCTTCCAGTTCCCTAAAGTGGGCTATAGGAGAGATGGGGAGAAACTCCACCGAGTGGAGTGGAGCGGTGGGATGAGGAGTAACAGCTTTAAGCTGGAAGAGAGGAGGTTAAGACTATATATCAGGAAAAAAATTCTTTTCTGTAAGGGTGGTGAGAGCCTGGCCCAGGTTGCCCAGAGAAGCTGTGGCTGCCCCATCCCTGGAGGGGTTCAAAGCCAGGCTGGATGGGGCTTTGAGCAACTTGGTTTGGTGGGAGGTGCAGGGGGTTGGAACTGGATGATCTTTGAGGTTCCTTCCAACCCAAACCATTCAATAATTCTGAAGCACACAGAAAACAAAACAACTGGAGGTTGTGGTTCGTGTTGTGTATATGCTGTTGTTTTTTCTAGAAGTCTCTCTATAGTTCTCACTGGAAAACTTGAACAGGAAATGATAAAATGTAGTGAAATTGACAGGTGTAAAAACCAAAAGTCCAAAAAGGTGGTTGCTGTGTTTTGTGTAGGAGGCTGAGGGCTGCTCTCAGTTCCTCCCCCATGGTTTCCCATATTTTGTTTTCTTTCCCTCCCATTTCACGTTTGGTAGCTGAAAATGTAGTAATATGATTCATCCAGGTTATTGATCTAAGATTGTCACTGACTACTTAAATGTAAAGGATTGTGATTTTGTGTTGGAGCTGCTTGTTCTCAGGGCCTGAGTTTGCAGAGGTTAATGTTGCAGACAACATCAGCAAAAAGTTTCCGCCTTCATTTCCATGATGCTAATTCAGGTCTAGGATGTGATTGCATAAGTAAGAAGTATGGTAGTATAGCTGTTGCTTTCTTTCATTCTAGTATCCAAGCTTAATTTGTTTAGATTCGTTTAAAAGCACGTTACACAGAAAGATGTATTCAATAACACAAATTTGGTATTTTGTGGTTTTCGAGTGGAAATGACCCATAAAGTCTGTGATGTACAATAATGGTGTCGGTACCAGAAACACACTGGAATATTTTGTTGATTTCATGGAGTGCTGAGGTTGCTTCTCTATGTTAATCTGCAATTATGCATGTACTTTGACAGTTCAATTATGCAAAAATTATTTCGTGTGCCTTATTAATGAGACATGCTCTAAAAGGTCAAAAATAAAGTTTGAAAAATAAACCTTTGGAATTTGTACTTGTAATCCAGTGAAAAACATGTACATGAACCAGATTGTAATTGACATAAATAATGGATTACTTTACTCAGCCTTTAATGTTTTATTTTAGTGCGCAAAACTAGTTATGTCTTTTGTGAAAGCCTGTAACCTTTTAAAGTGCTTTTCTTCTCTTGTTGTGACCACATTAGTGAACTTGCACATTAAACACTGAATACCAGTGCTGAGAACATACCCGGATTCTTAAATTGTAGAAAGTGGGCAATGCAAAAGCTATTCATACGTAAAGCTACAGTTTTCCCTGGGCTTACAGTTTTACTTTTCTTCCACCTCATGTTGTTTGGTAATTTGTGGAGGCTTTTATAGCTCCTTTTCTAATTTGGGAAAGTTGTCTGAGCCAGCTTTTGTGAGACTGTTTTTGCTTTGCTGGCCTGCAGAGGGTATTGCATACTTTTCATTCCTGGAGTGGTACCACAGTGGCTACGAATCTCACCTGCCTGAAAAATTAAGACTAGTGCCCTTTCTACACCCACACCCCCCCAACTATTTTATGGTACATATTGAGATATTCCCTCACGTTGCTGAGACACAGATTAGCAGAGCTGTCATTACACAAGAGTAGCATTGAATTTTAATGTATGCAATCTCTGTAATGATACCGATATCTCAGCTCCCTCTGTAGAGAGGATTTGCACCCTTAAAATAATTATTCACATACACAATTCCTATTTGGCAATATGGAGCATGTGGTGGAGGTAGCAAGTTTTTCTAAATCTAGTTACTTCTGCAGGTAAATAAATTAAGGTCGTGTTAAAAATGTCAGTATTTTGCTTTGCTAGATTTGTTTGTTTGGGGTATTTGAAAGGAGTTTTACGTACAAATGACTGAAAATTTTTATACGTCTCTGGAGATTAATATATCCTCTTCTCTCTACAGATTTAGTTTATACTTTGAGGGAAAATCTGAAACCCCAGAAGAGTTATGTCTTTTACTGTCAATCCTGTGGTGACATCATAGTAAAAGACCGGTGAGTGCTGCAGTGTCTTGTATTTATAGCAATAAATGCCATAGTGATTGCTGTTCATGTTATTTGGCATACTTAGAGAGATAGCAAAAAGGCATTTACTTTGAAACTGATAGATGAGAACAATTTAGAAGCACTAGGGATGACTAAAAGCAAAATTACCTGGAGTGTTTTTTCACCATTTATTCATTTATTCCTTGGTTTCATTCTGGCTGGAAAGTGGAAGTATCTTACAAAGAGAATTTGTTGCATCACCCTGAAAGCTGGGAAACCTGGATTCTTTTCCTGTTTCTCTGCTATACCTTGAGTGAGACATTTTCTTTCGTGGTTGGATTTCCCAACATGTAAAATTTCTGCTTTGAGATCTGTGGCTTTTTGTTCATACTGAATCTCTTTGCCGTCATCAATAACAGCTCGTGTTTTTGTTGTACAATGGACAAGCTGTAATGTTTTGGCCTGGAAATATTGCAAAAGAAAAGTTTATAGTTTTGATGGATTTAAAAATACTCGGAGTCTATTTGTAGCTGACATCTTTGCTATGTTGACGGGAATAAAACTCAAAAATTTGAGCCTGGGCTTCTTTCTTCCTCTTCGCTTCAGGGATCCTCTTCAGTTCTGCTCAGTCTCTTACAAATTCCCTTCAGTCATCGTGCTGTAGTTAGAAGAGTGGCAGCTCAGAACGGGGATGTTGACCATAGCTCCCTTCTCTCCCCAAAGGATTGGGAAGCTCCCTTCCCAATCTCCACACTGGGAATTTGGGAGGCACAGGAGCTGTTTCTTACTTGGGTGACTTGGCCTTATCTCCGTTTCGTACAAAGTCTGCAGGGTGAATGAGAATTTTAATGAAAAGCTGCTGTGTTTTCTGGCTCTCCTGATGAACAGTTTGGATGGCTTCAGCTGGGTATATTTAAGTTGTTAGAGATGTGCTTGCAGCCTTTTATCTGTGTCACTCCCAATGCTCGAAGTGGTAGTACGAATGTGCTATGTTCTGTGAACTCCTGTTGCTTTCTTGTCATACCCATGGATTTATGCCTGGCTTGAATGTAACTGAGTGAGGATTTCCTGGCTTTCTCCTCTGAAATGTCTCACCAGAAAGTCCAGCTTGTATTTTGATGCATTTGTAGAATAGCAAGTCTTCTAATTTCTAGTCAGAATGTTTGCTTTCAAAAGATAACTGTGCCTTCTGTGTTGTTGTGGCTGTGTGGGTGTTTTCCTGAATTTCAGCCCACCAGATCCTTATGCGTGGACTTTACATCTTTTTGGTTCTGCATCCTGTAACTTGCTTTAGTTGAAGCAAGCGGTATTTACGTTAAAATGAAATTGTAAAAAACCCCAAACCTATTATAATACTTACATTTTACTGTTAGAAACCTCATAGGAGGCCATCATTTTAAAGACTAGATTAGAGAAATACGTTAGGAATCGTTTAAATGTAAGTGATCCGGAGTTGATGCAAGAAAATGGACTCTACACAGTATATTTTCTGCAATTCCCTGGCTTATTTGTTTTCTTCCATGAATTTGATAGCTCTTCAGAGATTAGGGTTGTGTGCTCTGATTCTTCTCTGTTGCCCTCAAGGCTGATGAATAATCAGTGGTTAGGCTAGCACCGGAATTAAGACCCCACTGTGGCAGAGTTGTGGTTGTGTCTTGGGTGATATATAAGGGCACAGAGAGTGAAGACAGTGGCGAGTAGTGCCGAGAAGTGATTTTATTTAGGGATGTTAAAGCTGGGTCAGAGGATGAGTTATTCCAGCTTTCATCTGCAGGTGGGGCAAGCGCAGTTTTAAAATGCATTGTCGATCTAGCAACAAGGAAGTTTTTGTAAAAGATTTTGCTTTCACCCACTCAACAATAGAAAAGGCACCAGAAGAATGAGCATTTTCAAAAAAAAAAAGAATAGTCTGTGAACTGGAAGAAAGGGAGGGTGTTTAACTGTTGCCGTGGCAGCTGTGTGGTTATTTGTGAAGCAGCACCGTAAGCAAAGTAGTATCTGCAAGTTTTAAGTAAAGAGTGGAAGGAAGAAAGTCGATGTAAAGGTTTCGGGTGACAGCAGAAGAAATAAGGGAACAAAAGGAAAGCAATCAAGGAAAGTAGGCAGAGAGCAGGAAGCACAGCTCTGAAACAAGCAGTGCATGGAGAAAAACTGTTGGAGAGGCGCTCACTGTTAAAGCCCATGGTTTTGGTGAAAGGGCCAAATTTCTTCCCAGTGCAACAGTTTTCTAGAAAACACAGGTTAAAAACAAAGTGTAAATATGTGGACAGTATCCATCAGTACTTCTACATTCTTCATAAAATCACGTGTAGGGGGAACCACAGAATGGCTGTAGGACCTGTAGGCAGGAAAGTATTGACCACAGACTTGTGATGACCAAACTGGTATTTATGTAGCTGCACAGATATATTCTAGCTTTAAGAGTGTATTTCCCAACTTAAAGAAGTGGTTCCAAGGCTTGGCTTACAAAATCCTGTGATGCTGTGTGTAACCAAAGAAAGTCAGTTAAAAGAAAGCATAGTCTAGTGTTGCCTGGAGTAGCCTGCTTGGTCCACGCAGCTGTCCAGGAGAAAGGGATTTGGGTTTGAATTTTTTTTTTTTTTTGTATGTATATGACTTCTAAAAGTTGAATCTGAATATAAATTAAGATTGCATTATGTTTGGGTTTTGGCTAGGGTTTTTTTTGTTTTGTTTTGTTTTGTTTTGTTTTTTGAATGACAATAAACTGTGGTATTTTTATCAGGATTTATCTCTTTCAAAATCTGGTATCTGACTTGAATAATAACTATAATTGCAGAATGGCCATTGTGATATTTGTCATGACTGGGTAGAACTGTTTTATTTTTGCCATGTAATTCATTTCAAGAGAGGATTATGCCAAGTTCTGCCTTATAAGCGTTGGAAGTTCACCCTTGGGAAATGCTTCATCACAAACTTGGCAGGAGACACTCGGCCATTGCTTTCTCAGAATTCATCCAAAGAAAGTGCCTTGGACTGAGAGAGAAGAGTCAAGCACTTCCTTTTGGAGAAAATGCTGTACTTTCCCTTCTTTTTCTAAGGAGTCTAAGCTCTCTTGTAGTCTTAGAAAATAATATAATATATTGAAATATTTTTTTCTTCTTTCCTCTTAGGCAATTTCTCAGAGTTCTTCCTCTACCAAGTGAAGACTGGAGTGCTTTAGTTGAAGAGTGGTGTTGTCATCCTAACCCCTTTGCCAGAACCACTTTGCACCCTCAGCATGATGACTGTTTTCTTGGAGACACTTTTTTCCTGCTGAATTCAGGAAATGAATCACACATGCCTCAATCTCCCACATGCTGCTCGGAGACAGGACACTGTGCTTCTCAGAGTGGCTCCAGCGTGGTAAAGTCATTTGTTTTAATAATTAAGTGAATGTAATTGGACTTTTTTTCCTTGTAAACCACATTTTTTGTTGTTGTTGTTGTTGTCACTGGTTTATTTAACTTGTATGTATTACTGAGCTGTTCTGAAGGTCATGAGGAGTTGTTGACATTCAGTTTTACAGAAGCCCAAAAATACTCTAAGCTGTGATTTACATTTTCAAAAGCATGGACCTTGGTATTGATATCAACCTAGATACACAGGAACAACTTCTTCTGGTAAACTGAATCAGAAACTATTTAATGTTGGAGTTCAAACCCAAATATTTCCCTCCTCCAGAAATATCCAGAGTGAAGAACATCAACATTTAGTAAGATAATAACTGTATGGGCTAGGTGTTTGTCAAAGGGTAGTGAAGAATGAGGAGGAAACTGGAATAGCAATGCGTTTTCTTCTGAACCTGTAACTGAATGTGTAAACATAAATATGATCAAAGGAAGGTGGGATTTTATTTATTTATTACCTTTAGAAAGATATGGAAAAATCAGAGTGTGTTTTGGGTTCAGATGGGGCTGTCTTACACTTTTAGAATACAGTAAGGAAACTGAGTTTGCTTGACTGCTCTCTGTCTAGTTAAGGGGACCTGCCACTTCAGGTAATGACTCTTTATGTTGATGTTTCTGAGATGTTCCAGGAGGGGATTTATTTATCAGCTGAATCTCTAGGAAGAGAACTATCATTTGGCTTAGAAACATCAAAATTTGTTGTTGTCTGGGAAAAAAAAAACCCAACAAACAGTTGTAGGGATACAGATGTTTAAATGGTGGGATAAAACCCATGAAGAAAGAAAATAAAGTGCTTTACTCATCTTGGAAGTCTCCCACTTTTATAAAAATGTTCAAGTAATAATTTTTTCTTCTACAAGAACATCCAGGAACTTGGTTCACCAAAGCCTATATTTCCATACAGCCTACTCTGTTAATGTGCTGCTTCTCTGTATTTGTGCTGGGAAAACTTGGGCCTGTAGATACCACCTCTTCTTCCAATGCCAGGTATTAAACCTTGATACTGAAATCCTTGCATGATAATGGGAACTGTTGCTGCCTTGGCAACTTCTGTCTGCCACGGCTGATGACTTGCTGTGTACAATATTCCCAACCTGAAATTTATAATCTGTTGAGATGTAACATCAGAGGCCCCAGTGTCTGTCTGCTCCTGCTTATCATCATTAGGGATTTGTATTATCCCCAGTTAAATCACTGGGATTCTCACAGTTGCTGGTGCAGTGCATCCGAGCGAGCCGTCTGCTTGGGAAACACTTCCATCCTGTGATCCATATTTGCAAGTCTTGCAGCTGTGGCCCCTTTGTGGCTCCGTTGTTCTTTGAAAAGCAGAATATAGGGAGGGGAGAAGAAGAACTGATACCCTGAAAGGATATCAGCAAGGGAGAAACAGATTAATGTGGATTAACTCTGTGGCAATTTGGGTTAGTTCTTCTAAGTAGGAGGAGGATGAGCAGAAGATTCTGAATTTCCAAGAGGACAATGCTTTCTGTCAGAGGTCCCCAAAAAGAATTACCTCACATTTCAGTAGTCTCAAAAGAGATCTTAGAACAGTGGGCACAAAGATGGGAAGAGGCAGGGTGTGTGGAGTTCATACTGTATCCAAAGACAGGGTAGCAGTCTGCCCAACACACTTCTTCAATCAGTCAAAGAGAATGTTTGCCAGAAATGGGTTGGTTTTGAGGCAGAAACATGATAAAAGGATTTGGGACAAAGGTGTTACTGAGGTGTGGGTCAAACCAGGATACCAGCAGAACTTTTGAATGAGGAAGGAGGCTATTTTCTGTCAGAGGCATACAATAGTAGTTTAGTGTGATGAATTTTCCCGTTTGCTTCCTTAAGATTGCATTGAGGTTGAGAATTCTTTTCTTGTTTGTGTCAAACCCCTCTTTTTATATCTTTCACACTTGCAATAAATTCTCATTTCTGTGTTTGCTTATTTCCAGCATCACTCAGTTGCCAAGCAAATGAGCAAACTCTTAAGATCCATCAGAGACTGCACTAATAAGGAAAAAGCCCTTACACTGAAATAGAAAATTCTTCCATAATATGGGTAATAGAAAGTTACAGGCAAGATAAATTGCTATTGGCATAAATGTTCTCATTTCAGGGGATATTGTTATAGCCTGCCCCAGTATGAAAGTTCGTTTTTAATTGCATTGCAGTTCTTTGGAAAGTGTTTGCCTATGACCAAAACAGTAGCAGGAATGTACCAGAGATGCCTAAACAATCTTTTCCAGCCTCCAGTGGGAACAAGACGGCATCCGTCTGTTGCAAACATGTTTCTCACATCTATTAGTCTTCCAGTGTAACATAGTTTTTTAAATGTCACATGGTCTTGCAGCATCCTAATAGTATCTCTTGGGGAAAATAGTTTCCCTGACACTGTATCAGGGATCTTTAGGAATAGAAACAGGAAATATTAGGCTGGTGATCCGCCCCCATCTGCTGATTGCCAGCAGCTGCAAGTTGTCAAATAAATATATTGATTTAATTAGTCTGGCTAAAACTATTGCTTTTTTTTTTTTCCATTGAAGCATAATACAATGAGTTAGCGGTGTTTTTTAGGTACCACGCTGCACGATTCTGAGCTGGCACCTGTAACTGTAGTCAGAAAAAAAACCCACTCCAAGTTGTAGCTTTCAAGAAAGTACTGTCTATTATAGACTTGTACCATGCAATATTTGTACCAACTTCAAATACTGGTTTTCATAAAACCCAGTCTCTTATCCTTGCTCTTCACATGAAGGAGGTAATTTTACTGTGTGTGTTTGAGAGGAGCTGCAAGGTAGGGAATGGGAGATGGGGTAGCTGTGTATATACAAACCATATGTTTTTTTTCTGATCTCCATAACGAGGGGCTTCCAACAGAGTTGCCTCTCTGAAGCTTTAACCGAAGCTGTCAGGCTCTACCTGGAGCTTTTAGTTTGGTTCCTGATTTGTGAGGAAGAAGCGGGACTTTGTGATCGTAAGTTCAGATTCCACGTGGGACGCTTTCTGGTTTTTGTGGAGCCAGAGCAGTCCTTTCTGTTCATTTTCTTATTTGCGTGGTACAGATTGGAGAGCTCTGTTGGGTCTTTCCAGCATCAAATCCATCAGTTCTGCTTGAGCTACACCTTTGAGGAAGACATCCAGTATTGATTTAATACTTCATTTGAAGGAAGCTTTATCGCATTCCTTGGCAAGCTGTTTCAGTGGTTAGTCATCCTGAATGTGCTGTCTTATTAAACCAAGCACACGAAGAATTGCAAGTCTGTATCTCTTTTTATCTCTCGGATGTATTTATTTTCTAGAAATTATTTTAGTAGCAGTTTTCCAAACCGTTTCCCAAATTTTAAAAGTGCTTTATAGATCCGTTTCCACAATAATCATCTCACTAGTTCTGAAGGTGTTCTATTTTTCTGTTTATCTGTAGCAACTATTCAGTTGTTCATGCATTCAGGGATCATATTTGCTCCTTCTTTTGTAGCATCTCATTAGTAACTCTGGTTCGGTTTACTACCATCCTCTATATTATTTTGATTTTTGCTGTCTTCTACTGTATATTCTTTTATTTTATCACTGGCTTTGTTGTTGCTGTTGTTTCTGAATATATGGTCTGGTATTTGGCTGTGTTTTAGTGATTGTGAGATTTAGATTGTGAGACTAAGCACAGTCTACTTAATAATAGGGCCTGGTGCGTACAACTTCTCTGTCTCCCTTGTTTAGCCCTTCCCTATCCGTGCAGCAGGAAGTACTTACCCTTTTCAGTAGAGTAACTGAAAAAAATTGGCCCGAAGAGTCTCTTTGACTTGTCTATAATTACTTTGCTTCTTGTAGTAGATTTTTCTGTGGTGCTCTGATGGGCCACAGAGCACCACTTTTTATTCTGGCCATCAGTCCAACAGCATTATTTCTCATCACGCTTGGAAAATCTGGGTGCTAAGGAGCATGATAGTGATGATGAATAAAAACTATGCTCCCAGAACTTACTGCCCTCTACAGCTCCCTGAAAGGAGGGTGTAGACATGTGGGGGTCGGTCTCTTCTCCCAAGTCACAGGCGATAGGACAAGAGGAAATGGCCTCACATTGCACCAGGGGAGGTTTAGATTGCATATTAGGAGAACTTTTTTCATAGAAAGGGTTATCAAGCCTTGGAATGGGCTGCCCAGGGAAGGGGTTGAGGCACCATTCCTGGAGGGATTTAAAAGCTGGAAGTTGACATAGTGCTTGGTGACATGGTTTAGTGATGGTTTTATCAGAGTTAGATTGATGGTTGGACCAGATGACCTTCAAGGTCCCTTCCAACCCAGACAATTCTATGATTCTGCCTTTTACAACAGTTACAGAAAAAGATCTATGTGTGCTATAGATACTGGTTCCAGTCCAGAGCTGTGCTGCACCCAGGTTAGTAACCCCACACAGAACCAGTTCTGGACGTTAGACTTTGGATTAAAGTAGGAGTTGTGCTTACTTGTACCTTTATACTAATACTAAATGTAAATTTAACACCAGTATGAGTAGAGGTGTTGCTAGATCACAAGTTGATCCAGGAAGGAGATCTTGTGCAGTGGGCAGCAATGGATGCATAAAAGTAAGGCAAATACTGAGTGATGTTTTGGCCAGCATAGAGACTTCTTGAAGTGATTGTTTTTATCCATTTTTATTTGTTTTTAATAAGTCCTTGATGAACATTGATTCTGAATATCTGAAGACTTCTTGAACCTATGTATAATTTTAGTATGAAAAATACTTTCCTGTAGTGAATACCAAACTGTATTATGCATTGTGTGACATACTTTCCTTTTCTGTGATATAAACCAGGTTACAGCCTGAACCATATGCGATACTTTTATGAACTGTGAGAGTAAATGGGGTTTATTTTTTGTGTTTCTTCAGCTATTTCTAAACATTTTTGGTCTTATGTATGTCAACTGTACCCCTCAGTTTTCTATATTTCACGCTTTCTCCCAGGACTTGTGTTTTTTTGCCACATAAGGAAACTGTTTGTTATCATTATTTGGAACTGGTAATTCCAAATACTCTGTGGCCACTTTCTGCTCCCTGCTGAGCATTGGGCTGTCAACAGTGGCTACAACTTTACTGATGGTAAGTGGTAGTCACATTGCAGCATCATATTGTAGGTATATATTTTGGAATACTTCTCATGCATTATTTTGCCCTCACCAGAATCAAATTTACCATGTCATTTTGTCATCCACTCACTCAATGTTACATGATTTCCCTGTTGGCTATTGCAGATTGTGCTGTGTGATCAGTATATATTGCCAGATTTTAAAACTAGTATGAAACTTGCAAGCTAATTGAAACATAGAAAGCTGAAACAGTGAATGGAAATCCGTGTGTACGTAAACACAAAGAGAACAGAAACAAGTACAAAGTTCACTATATTCTCTGGAGAGCGTGTTAAAATTATACATTCCTTTTTCAGAATAACTGAGTGACATTTAAATGACATTTCTTTGTCCTACAGAAATCAGAGGAAAATACCAGAGTAATTTGTAAGCGCTGCAAGACGATGCTGGGAGAAACAGTATCAGCAGGTATGGGATGTACAAACCAAACTAGACTTCACTGCATCACCCATTGAGCACTGGAGGTTAAAAATTGGAGGAAAAATTTTACCAGTACGGTGCAGGGCTGATTCCTCTGTGCTTGTCTTTATTCCACAACAGATGGGGTCATTGCTTCTACTCTTAGACGCTGAAAACAACTTATGACAGGGATTTTCTTCATCCTGACATTATTTTGAATCAGCAGGGCTTACCTGAAGTAATCTAAAGATGAGTCTCTGGTGGTTTTCAAAATGCAGTTATTAACAGCAGAGAAGCAACAATGAGACTGTTATTGGCAGGGTTCATTCTTTCATCCTCCCTCTGCTCCACTGCATCAGTCAGTGGGAGACTGGCTCTGTTCAGAGATCTGGAGGACATAAAGGCTTCTCCAAAAATGCAAAGCCTGTTTAAGAAATACATTATAAGGGACATGAGACAGAAGTTCTTCTGTTACAGAAGGTTCAGGTTGTCCTGTACAGTTGATCTGAACAGTACAGACTTTAAACCGAGACCTGAAACCAAGTTTCAGGTAGGGTGTTTGAAAGCCCACAGTGCAGGTTGTAAGACTTGGGGAAAATGGTGGTTGGGAAAGGACTTTACAAATCATGGCGAATAACGGATGTCTTAATCTAATCCTTCAGATGGCCATAGCAGGCAGTGGTTGATGTGATGACAGGGTATGGGAAAAGGCAAAGTACTACATCCATGTGCAGGGAGTTGGTCTGGACTCTGTCTATGGCTGAAGTTTTTTCAGCACTGTAGGAACTCTACAGGGCATTCGAAGGGTAGACCAAAAAACCCAACCAGAGGTGGATGGTGCAAGTGTAGACAGAACCATTGCTGTGGAAAGAGAGTACAGAGCAGACTTTGACTGCTGTGCTTTGATGCTTCCTCATGAGCAGCTAGCAGTGCCTCAAAGATAAAGCTGGATTAGAGTGGTGTAGCTGTGGAGGACAGATTTGGCTTTGAAATTCCCCTGTCAGTTATTCCTTCCCCCAACTCCATCCCCATATGCTCATATTCTTGGGAAATCCCGCCTTCTATCCCTCTGCAACAAGCAAAAATCACCTTCATTTTCAGTACCTTTTTAGTAGTAGAACCGATTTATTACTCAAGGAAACAGCTGGGGAGTGAGCCTGTGACTGAACTGGCTTCTTTTCCTTCTGTCTCCCATGACTAAGGCATAGCGTGGAGCAGACTAAAATTAAACCAAGAGGTAAAATATAACTTCCTAACAGCATAATTAAAAATGTGTAGTGCTTAGCTGGAGAAGGGGTGGGATTACCAAGGCTTTGGAATCTTTAAAACAGATTAAATGTCTTTCTGAAATGCTCGCTTTCATCCACTTTTAATGGTGTATGTGGACAGAGATCAGGTGAGACAATCCCTCCCACCCTGAAGATTTACGGAACTGATGAATTTTTACTGTTGTTCACGTTAGTGCAATTAATTTATTACTCTATATGCTTAGCCTGTTCTGCTGGGCCCCTGTTAGGCTGTCTTTGTAGTGTAGACCCAGAGCTTCAATATGATCATCGTTGGACCTGGCTTTGCTGATGGGCATTAAATACTATACTCAAAACTTTTCCATTTAACGTGAAAGGCTGTCTTAGTGGGGCTTTTGGGGAACAGTTACCTTGAAATCGTGAATGTATGCAGTATTAGTGTGGAGTTGGAGTGATTTTTGGAAAGAAGTTTTATTCTGCTCTTTGAGCAAAGAAGAAAATTATTCCCCTGCGTGCACTGTTATTAAAACTGTCTCTTGTGATTCACTGCAGCATTACGGAGCAGCAGAGGGTACTAAAATACTTATGTAAGCTGTGCTGATCTCTGTACTTTAGAGAAGTTCTTTCAATTCATCTTTCAGGTTTGGCTTGAGCTCTTGCTTGCTTTGTTTCAAGATGATTGTTCCTGGCGTTAAACAAGGATCAATATGAATGACAAATTGACGATCACGTAATTAGCTCAGAGCAGTTTTCTTCTGGCGGTGTCTGTTTTCAGTTATTGGTTGCTTCTCCTCCCACAAAGCAAAGCAGAATTTGACCATCTGCTGCACTTCCTAATTGAGTGCTGAACAAAAGTTTAATTAGTATAGAGATACGGTGACTTATGGTCTACTCTTAACAAATTGGTGGTTCTGTTGTACTTGAAAAATGGTTTTTGTCATTTTAGGTACCATTAAATATTACGTTACTGAGGTGATTATTCGACCATCTGAGGAAAGTTTCAGCCCAACACCAAGGTAAGTAATAAATAAAAGAAATATCAGATAATCTGCTCAGGTTTATGTTTTAGAAAGGATGCTAGAAACACACTAACATTTTAATTTCTTGAATAATTACATAGAGTAACAAAATGCTGTCAAATTTTATGTAGTCGTTTGCAGGCACTGTAAAGATAATGTAATCTGAATTCACTCATGTACAATGTTCTTTGCTTATCTTTGTGTGTGATGCAGGAGAGAGGTTGTGTGTAAATTGTCACTGTTCAGGTGATAAGCCAAAATACAAGACTTTCTTCTTTTGAACTATTTTAGTTTGCACGATGTCTGGAGACTGATTATGAAAATGGAAGGTAATGTTTTGTAAAGTTAAATTAGGTAAAGCTTTGAAATGTTTAATTGGAAGTGAGATTTTTGAACTCTCAAGTACTTCAGTTTGAAGACTGAGATGAAACAGAACTTGATCTGGCTGTCTTGTTTCAAGTACTGTCTGTTAGTCACAGTTTTTTCCTCCTGTGAATTATGTTTGAAAGATGTGCATCATTCTGAACTTTGTGGTCATACGTGTAAAATGTAATAGGCAAAACTTTTAGTCAGCAATTGACATTTGGTGTTGGTCAAAATAAAAGATGTGGAGCAGTTTACAGAATCATAGAATTATCATGGTTGGAAAGGACCTCTGAGATCATAGAGTCCAACCAGATACGCACAAAAGACCCCTACAGTCTCGACCGCTAGAGCATGCCATGAAGTGCCACATCTACAGGTTTCTTAAATACCTCCAGAGATGGTGACAACACCACCTTCCTGGGCAGGCTGTTCCCATGCATGGCCACTCTTTCAGTACAGTAACTCTTCCTAATGTCTAATTTAAACCTTCCCTGCCACAACTTCAGACCATTTCCTCTGGTCCTGTCATTTCTCACTTGGGAGAAGAGGCCAACCCCCACCTCTCTACACCCTCCTTTCAGGTCGTTGTAGAGGGCAGTGAGGTCTCCCCTCAGCCTCCTCTTCTCCAGACTAAACATGCCCAGTTCCCTCAGCCTCTCCTTAGATGACTTGTTCTCTAGACCCCTCACCAGCTTGATCACCCTCTGATCAACCTGATTTACTGGATCTACCTGATTTAGGCTGCTGATCTGTTAAAAAACGACTGTTGCAGGAAATAGAAAATCCTGTGGTTTTGAGGGAAGGCTAAAGAAGCCCAGTCCCTCAGTAAAAAGTGATTGTAGTGGAATTGACCATATGTGGATTGACGTTTACTTGTATGGCATGATGTGACTAACTTTGCCCATGTAGGTGTTCTGAAAACTTACAATATGTGGTTAATCCCTAAACAGGTCTCAGTTCTTACAGAGTGTGGTTGCTCAGAGTCTGGTGGAATTGTCCTCTGCTAAAAGCACGTTCAGATTCACCGTAAAAGGAGATGATGGAAAAATCTATATCCTGGTAAGTTGGTTTTTCTTTTTTATCTTTATCATGCCAAAAAAAAAAAAAAAAGTGTAACCTGTGAATCCCAGCTCCTAAAATGTATTATTTATGATGTGCATGATTATATGTTTAAAGAAAATTAACAACTTCACATTCTTGTGGTGGAGTAGTTCTGGAGAATTCTGTTCAAGTAAGAAATCTCCCTCTGTTTTATAACCTGAGTAGATGTATGTATAGACATTTTCTCTATTAATACAATAATGAAAGTGCTACGAATGCACCACAAGTACCACAGAAATAACAGTGTTTTGTTTTGTATTCAGAAAATATGGAGAGCTTAGGTTTTGACTTTCTAATATATATCTCATTTCCTTGCTCCAGTGCTTCTTATCTTTAATCACCAGAAGTTCATCAAATTGTACAGCATCTTTCATAAATATTGTCTGAAGTCAGCAGAGACTGCTAATGGAGTCAGTACATTGCACTGCAAAGTGAAGTGCAAACAAAAATAAAATTGCCTATTATACTTAATGTTCTAATGCTGCTGAACTTGGTTAAGCTTGATATTTAAATTGTGACAGCTAAATTCCTCAAACTTTGAAGATGGATAGGAATTTGGGTCTGGAAATATCTTAATACTATTCACTTGGTATAACCAGGGATCTTTTCTTTTATTCGTGAACTAAATATAGGCACATAATTTGTAATTTTGCAATTTGTACGAGTAATTAATAGACATAAAATTAAATACTTGATTGCAGATTTCTGCCTCAGGTAAACTTATAGATACACTTTGTTGAGGTAGACAATCTAATGAAATAAACTGTTTTCTATATACCTTGTACAAGTTCTGTCATTTCTGAGCATCCAGATTCTGAAGAAAGTGTATAACTTGCTTTTAAATAAATTTTAGTGCCAAGAGAACACTTATGTTCTCTTGAACGTAAAAGAACTTCTTCTGTGATGAGAAAATAAGGTCTCATGAAGACCCATAGTTGTGACTATGTATAAAATAATTGAGGAGTCATTAAAAAATGTTGTGATTTTTGTTTTCCTTGTTGCTTATGTGTTTCCAAGTTACCTGATGTTCTGATGCTTAGCTTATTTTGAATGAACTGGATATTTTTTAACAGAAAAACCACCTTATTTAGCAGATTACCATTACTCCAAGTTGCTTTGTTACCAGTGTATTGATTATAAGAATATGCTGAATTAGCGGTGGGGCTGCTTTCTGATTGAGTTATTAATTTGGGGGAGGGAAGGGGTTGTGTTTGAACATCAGAAAGCCCTTACTCCTGTGCAGGGTGAGATTCTAGGTACCGCATGCACACCAGCGGGTGTTTTGGAGTCATGGGCTGAGTCTCAGGACTCAGAGGCTTTTTGGGCTCCAGTGTAATATACGCACTGTTTATATTAGACAGCTAAAGAGTGGAAAATGTAGGCACTCGAGGTGGGGAGTAGACAGCCAGGTTAGACAAGCAGTCTCATCACTGATGCACCATGGACCAGCTGTCTGACTGGTTTATTTTGACACCGAGCCAAAGATACAGTGTTTGGGTTTACATACCTGAATACACACAGCTTAGGCTGTGTATGTGGTAATTAAGGTTAAGGTTGCACAAGTACTTTCTTTTTAAACCACACCTATTATGTACACTCCTTTTCCTTGTTTCCTCTGCATGTATCACTGAACATTACCAGTTCTTTGCAGTTATCACAACAGAGTTTCTATTATTTAACTTGGTGATAATCAAGTTCCTGAAAGCTATATACTACTTATGTTGGTTTGTTGTTTTTTGGGGTTTTTTTTAAAGGCTGTTAATAAAAAAAAGTCTCTATGTCTCAGAGAAAAAATAGTGGCATATGTAGATTTCCTTACTTGTCCCAACTCTGTCTCTACCCTCTTAACATTCTCTAAAAGATGAATCACTTGCCTCTTCTCTTTGCTGTACTGTTGAAGGGTTCCCTACATTAATGGATGTCATTTATTTTTTTCTGTATCATAAAAATGATAGGTTTGAAAGAGGTAAATAGTTTTGTGAGCCGATACAGAAGATTCATCCTGAGGATGGGATCAACCTGATAAAACCTCAAAAGATACATCTGTGAAAATCCAAAGGCATGTGATAGAGTTTGGAGTGTTTGAATATTAACTCCAGCCTTTCGGTGCTGAGTGTTTTTATGTTGTTTCAGTACTGCATGTTTTTTTGGAGTGGGATTAGACTGGAAAGTACTTTGAGAGTGAGGCAGCTTGTATTTCAGAAGGGAGTGGAGAGGGAGTGGGAAGGTATCCCAAGAAAATAAGTAACAAAATGTGAGAGACCTGTCATTCCAATACTGATTCTTGGACCATTTTTTGGAGTGCATGAACAGAACAAGTTGGCATCTAAGGTTGGAGAGGGGGATGTTGCAGCCATCGAGGTGTGAGGTAGTGAGTACCTTGTTGAGACTCAGCTACTCAGTCCTCTTAGATAGCTTGATTCTTTGTGAGGTGTGAGGAAGACCACAACTTTATCTGAACACTCTGAGTGTGAGGACAAAGAAGGTGGAATGAAAGATGTTTGCGTTACTGACCTGTGTGATGATGAAAGTAATGGTAATATCTTCAGGAACCAAGGAAGAACAACAGCTTTTTTTTTAACCACGTTAAATTCTAATTGATGCCTCATTGCCTGCAAATTGATATTGGAGGCACAGGTTGAGATTTTAGGATACTGATCACAAATATAAATCACAGTGTTTCACCTGTTTGGTTAAGTCCCACAAAGTATAACTGAGATTTATTGCAGCTTTTCTTCTAAGAACATCTCTGAAGCCTATTGACGAGGTGATTTAAAAAATAAAACAAAAAAACTCACCCCAAACCAACAAAAAGCCCCCACCAACAACCCAAACACTTTCTCCTGATGCTGTTGTTTCAGGAAAGGTCATCAATCTGCACGATGAATGAATTCTAAACTTCATCTATTCATCTTTCTATGAAGGTTCTTTCCTTACTGCAGTTAATCTGAAAGGAATTTGGTTGTGCAGACTCTACTGTACAAAATGGTAGAGAGGAAGGGAAGATTGCACGTTGGGAGTAACATTGTGAGCCATGCTTTCAACTATTTGAGACTCTGTTAGCCAGAGATAACATGTAATAAGCCATGTCCAGTCAAGACACTGAGTCTTGGTGAGTGAGTGGTTGTTCAGACCGAAAGCAAGATCAAAAAATAATTTGTGCATAAGGAAAAGAAGGAAATTATTGCCTAAAGAAGCAAAGGTAAAGGTAGTTCAGAGGTTGATTTTTCTCGTGGCCAGGTGTCCCTCCACCTGCAAAGAATGTCTGCTAAATTATTAATACAGATCTGTTGCCTTGCTGTTGAGACAAAGACATAGTCTGAACAAGTGGTGGAATGTTCTTGTCAGATGCCACATATCAATGCTTGCGGTAAAAGAAAGTACTTTTCAGACTGGACCATGTTGCAAATGAGATGGTTTGGTTGCAGAAGGATTGTGAAAGGAGCAGACAGCTATTGCTGCATTGTTCCCTAGACTAGTTTGAAGGATGTTCATCTTCTGAAGATCATCCCAGAAGGCTGCTTCACAGGGCAGTGTTAATCATTTCAAAAGGAACGAGCTGTGTTTAGGTAAAGCTCAGCGTGTTGGCAGTGGCCTGAGCATATAGGACACTTCTCTTTTTTTTATTTGTTTTCCCCATTTTTCTCTTAACACCTTTTCAAAACTTAGTGTGAAGTGCATGTGTAATGGTTCTCGCTAATGAGGTGTCTTCTGCAGTTTGGGCTATGAGTGAGTTACCAGAGCAAAACTGATGAAGAGCCACTTGCTAAGCCAAGTGCAGTTGCTCGCCATCGTTTATGTGCATATGCTAAAGTGATTCTCCTCCTCCCATCCCCTCCCAAGACATCTGTATTAATATATCTCCTTCCTTCTTCGTGGAGCTTCTACTGTAATGTTCTGAGCCTCGGGCTCTGATAAATTGTGACTGTCACATTCAGTTACGACATATACTGTGTGCCCTGTTAACGGTGGCTTTCTCCCTCCACAGGGGATATCATATGTCTGCTCCCTAACATCATGTAACTTGCTTTACTTGAAGTTGATTAGGTCATGAGAAGCAGAAGATTACACTCTAGTGAGCAGCACTGCATAAATCCTGTTTTCTGTGATAAATATTTCACATATAAACATTTCATATAGGCTCAGGACTTGTAAAAATTGATTTTCATTGGTAACTCAGATCACTTCCCTCCCTCAGGCTGTGATTTTATTTTTTTTTCTATTTTTTGGTACAGTGCTTAGCATGAAGGCCCCAAATTCAAGTTGGAACACTGCTGCACGGTCACACAAAGATCAAATAAAATCATAACGTGATGCAGAAAGTTCCGATTTCTCAAAAGTCTCCCCAGGAAATATCCCATGAATTGCTGTGAGCAACTAGGGCTGAAGAATGCCAGTCCCATTTTTAATTTTGATAAAGAATCATTTTTCCAAGTAAGGGCCCATTACAGTCGTTTGTAAATCCCAGCCCTCTTTTTAGACTGCATTAATCACTGTCTTTTTCCTTGCGTGTCTTAGCGCCATCCAGCCATAACTCTCACGCTTTTTAAAAAAATCCTTAATTTTTGGCACTTCCAGTGGGCAGTCTTTCAGTTCCCTGTCTTTAGCCCTCAGTAATTCAACACCATATGCTCAACTAGTTCCTAAAAAACTATGAAATTAGAGAACTAATCCATTTGGTACTGAAACAGACAATTTAGGACTGGTTTTGGGGTTTTTTTGTTACTATCAAAGGAAATGTGCTGCAGCCACAAAAGGAAGCAGCTTTGCAGAAATAATGATCTTAAGAGTGACTGTGATAAATCAGGCGTCAGTTCATTGTATTAACCCATTTTTCTCCACTAGAGGCTGTCTGTGCAGACTGTCCTGAATAATAAAATACCAATTTATTGTAGAATGGTTAGAGTTGGAAGGGACCTTAAAGATCACCCAGTTCCAACCCCCTGCCCTGCGCAGGGACACCTCCTACCAGACCAGGTTCCTCAAAACCCATCCAACCTGGCCTTGAATCCCTCCAGGAATGGGGGAGCCACAGCTTCTCTGGGCAACCTGGGCCAGTGTCTCACCATCCTCACAGCAAAGAATTTTCTTCTGGTATCTCATCTAAATCTCACCTCTTCCAATTTAAAGCCCTTACCCCTTGTCCTGTCACTCCACTTCCTGACAAAGAGTCCCTCCTCATTTCTCTTGTAGGCTCCCTATGTCTGTCAACACTTTGTAAGAATGTGGCTTTAGGATCAGAGTAAAGGAACAAACTGAAATTGATATAATCTACAGTAAAATACATTATTTCTTCATTATAGATCTGGCTTTTAAATTCTGACACATTGCTGGTGGAATCTTCCAGAAGTTCCTCCTCCCATGGTGTTTTTACACTATTTGGAGATATTTTCACGCCTCGCTCTGGACCAGTGGGGACCTGGGATGCTGTCAAAGTCCTTTACCAGCCGTGCATTAGAAGCAGGAATAAGGAGTAAGTAACACCTCTCAGGTTCTGATTGTTGATTTGTTTTGTTTTTCAGGGCAGTGATATTTCTTTGAGGTTCTCCAGTCAGTCTGTTAAAGGTGTATCTCTCTGAAATGGTATAAAGTTTATTTTAATGTTTATTTTAAGTAAAATACCAGAGGGCTAGCATTTGGTTTCTGTGACAGCTGGAGAGAATCTGCTAGTTAAGTTTTTGCACTGTAATGTTAAAGTGTAGGCCAAAGAGTTGAGTTACGTTGTTCCTAGAGGCACCTGTAGATAAATTTGGTATATGATACAGATAGAATTTGTCTCCTTTATGCAGGAGAGTAATGTGCTTTTTCACGTATCCAATTTTTAACCTGTGTGAACTCACTCTGGGCTTCTAGATCTTGTTCGTTTCTCTGGCTCTGTTGGAAGGAGATGGAACCCTGAATCCCACAGAGGGGCAGTGAGTTTTGTCCGTACAGTCTCAAAACCTGCTGCTCTGCAGCTGTAGCTCCAGGTGCTGTAATTCAGGGAGGAGGAAAAAAAATTGCAGGGAGATAAGGGGCATGGGCTGGCACCCGAATGATGCGTAAGCTTAGCCAGATCTCCCTCTTCATCTTCAATTTCTGTGTTTTGTGTGAAAATCTGATCTCAGCTCTCAAGTTATTTTTGGGAGTAACCCTCTGCGTGCTTCTGCAGTCCAGGATCTGGATCTCTTTGGTGCAGCTGGAAGCAAGAGGGTAGAGGTGGGTAGATACTAATTTAGCAAATCATACCTACCTCTTCCAGCCTCAGTCTTGACTTTTGTTTTTTGCCTTAAGATTGTGCTTTGTTTTGCAAGAGGTAGAGCTTTTCGCAGGACTGGAATTTGTCTGTTTAAGCCAAGTTATCTCAGAACTACAGGTGGTGTCTGATGGGTCACAATAATTAACGTAATGATTATCTCTGTGTACACAGACAACGGATGTAACACTGCCCCTGGTAAAAAATGCTTCTGCATGCAGCCTAGCAGAATAACAGGAATAATACTATATCAGTATACCTATATATGATAATATAATAGATGATATTATATCTCAGTGCATTTCTCAAAAGGAAAGTCCCTTTTAGATAAGATTCAGAAGTTGATTGGGTTATGAAATTAGTCTCCATGTAAAACATGTTTCCAGCCCAGGGGTGGCGTTATTTTATAAAGGAATAGGGCCCTGAGAGAAAGGGAAAGAAGAGGCGAGGAAGGTGCTTGAGCCACAATACTGTATAAATGTTCTTCTTGGACACGTCCAAGACTACTGGAGCCCTCGCAAAAGAAACATTTGATTTGAGCAAGCTTTGAACTATATATTACAAAAAGCATGTTAAAGCCTTTATCTATTGGAGGGAAAAAGTAAGAGAATATTGATCAAGTAGAGACTCCAGTGTTTGCAGATGATGGAGTGTGATTTTACCATAATTTTTTGCTTTTGTCTCAGCATTGGGTTTGTATAGGTCAGATGTACATAGAGGTTTGGTTTTGTTGGTTTTTTTTTTTCTTTAAACTTGGAAATGATGTGACAGGTTTAAAGAGGTACGGACGTATTTAAAATTTAGAAGCCATTCAGACTGGGTCAGTACACGATTAACTTACAGCCCAAGACCTCATAAAAGTATAACAGAGATGTTGTCTCCTGCTGACAAGCAAAAGTGTGTATGAATTTAAATTTTTTCATAGGAGAAATACACACCTTACAAGAATATGAGATTCATCATAGGGTTTATGCTGAATCTTGCCAAGTGTATCCTTTTTATTTTTCAAACAGATCCAATATTGAGTAGCTGAAAAAAACTCTGACATAGGGAGAGAATGTGAATTGGTAATATTTAGAGAAAAGGTCATGCTACATTATTAATGTTATTCAGGTAAGAGGAAAAAATACCTTTATTAATGTATTGGCTTCAGCAGTTGGCATTGGAAAACCTCTGTGATCTAAATGATACTTAGTGATTCAAAATCCATCTTGAAGTAGTATCATTTAAACTGCTAATTCTTAGAATGGGAGACATTGCAAGAAGCACTCACTGCTCTGAAAGGGAAGACTTACTCTCTTTAAGTCTTTACACTTACCGCTCCTCAAGTCTTACAGGTGTGACTTACAGCTTTGCTTTTCAAGTTTAAAGTCGTTATCACTGATAAGATTTAATTACTTTAACACATGTTGAGTTCCCTTGACATGTTCTTGAGATAAAAGTCAGATCTACTTAGTCACTTACCTGGCATTCACAGATGCTTTTCTTGAATGGGGTTCTCAGCAGCAGAACTTTACTGTGAGATTATATTCAGTTCTTCCCGTTTCCCCGGACAGACTTGTTGCAAATCACTTGCATAGATGTATTTACTCCTTGACAAAGACATGGTTCTGTGGTAGCAGTTGAGGTCTTGGCCTCAGTGAAGCTGTCCCTTGGCAAGGTGTCTCTGCTAGAGAGAGTCTAACTGTGATTTTTTTTCTCATAAATCACATTCAGGCACCCAGTTTTTGAAGTAACCCTTTGTCTGAGATTCCTTGGGACGCACTTGAATACTTTTCTTGCAGGGAGTGTAGTAGCTTTTATATGGGGTCCTTCTTTTCAGACTTACAGGATGTCAGGAGAAATTTATGGTCTCACTCCTAAGCTCTTTTTATTCCTTCTTTACTTGGAGCACGGTTTTGCAATTCTTCATTATAAACATAATGCTTATTTCTCTATGGAGAAATGCTACGGAGGTAGTTTTTTTCCCCTTAAACTAGGAATTAAGTCTTGTGGACAACACTGTGCTTCAGTGAGCAGCAGAACTCTCTTTCTCTGACTAAATCAGTAGCTTATATGTCACTGTACCTTGCACTCAGTATTGTTCTAAATGTTAACAATGGTAAGGAAACAAATGTTTAAATAGGGTAAATTTTAGTGGTTCGTCATTGGCTGCTGAGTGATACCAGCTGCAGTGATAATTAACCCATTTGGAGCAATAGCTGATCCCAAAGTCTCCTGTAATGATGTGCCCAGGTGTCCAAGAAGGTAAACAGCATCCTGGCCTGTATTAGGAACAGTGTGGCCAACGGGACTAGGGAAGTGATGGTACTGGTGAGGCCACACCTCGAGTCCTGTGTCCAGTTTTGGGCCCTTTATCACGAGAAAGATACTGAGGTGCTGGAGTGGGTTCAGAGAAGGGCAGCAAAGCTGGTGAGGGGTCTGGAGAGAAAGTCTGATGAGGAGAGGCTGAGGGAGCTGGGGGTGTTCAGCCTGGAGAAAAGGAGGCTGAGGGGAGACCTTCTTGCTCTCCACAACTCCTTGAAAAGAGGGTATAGAACTGCAGGAGTCGGTCTCTTGGCCCAAGCAATAGGACAAGAGGAAATGGCCTCAAGATGCACCAGGGGAGGTTCAGGTTGGAGATTAGGAAAAATATTTCCACAGAAAGGATCATCAAACATTGGAATGGGCTGCCCAGGGAAGGGGTTGAGGCACCATCCTTGGAGGGATTTAAAAGCCAGGTTGATACAGTGCTTAGAGACATGGTTTAGTGATGGTGTTTGTCAGTGTTAGGTGATGGTTGGACTAGATGATTTGAAATGTCCATTTCAACCTCAGTGATTCTATGATACTGTGTTCTGATTTAGGCTGAACATTGCTAGAAGGTGATTGTCCCTCATGTAGCATCTACCTTTTTATCAACAACATGCTGATATATCTTAAATTTGTTGATTTGTGATCATCAGAGTCTTTCTGGTAGATTGCAGTCTAATAAGCAGCCTTCCTCTCTGGTTTTTTTGGTTGTCCTTTGTTTAGTTACACCCTAGTTTTGTTCAGAACCTTTTTTGGCCTTGGCCCTTTTGACTTCTAACATGTGACATACTGATGGTCCTTCCCAGCTTTGTGTTTGTGAATGAAAGAGGCATCTCTCTTGTTCCATTGTCCAGGAGACCGATGGAGGTATGGGTAAGAACATGACATGTAGAGCCTCTCTCCATATACCTCCATTTTGGCAATGAGTGGTTGTGCTCTGGGAATTCTCTGTATGTTAGACTGCATTGCTTAATAACATTCAGTAGCTTTTAAGGCATTGTTAAGATATTGTGAAGATAAGTTGGGTATATCCAGATATGCTCTTCAAAGTGTAGTTCTTGACTTTTCTCCTCACAGAGCCCTCTGATCTTCCTGAAGGCTGCCTTTAAGTGTTGTATTGATTTGTATCTTGCTCCCTTAGCTGTTAAAAAGGACTAGAAACACTGAGGTCAAAGGAAGTCGTCCTTCCCCTCTACTCTGCCCTGGTGAGGCCCCATCTTGAGTATTGTGTCCAGTTCTGGGCTCCACAGTTCAGGAAGGACAGGGATCTGCTGGAGAGGGTACAACAGGGGATCACAAAGGTGATGAAGAGACTAGAATATTCCTCTTATGAGGAAAAGCTGAGGGACTTGGATCTTTTTAGTCTGGAGAAGTGAAGATTGAGGGGGGATCTGATCAACGCCTATAAATACTTCAAGGGTGGGTGTCAGGAGGATGGGGCCAGGCTTTTTTCAGTCGTACCCAGGGACAGGACAAGAGAGAATGGGCACAAACCTGAGGAGGAACTTCTTGACTTTGAGGGTGTCAGAGCCCTGGCAGAGGCTGCCCAGAGAGGTGGTGGAGTCTCCATCTCTGGAGACATTCCAAACCTGCATGGACACGTTCATGTGCGACCTGCTCTGGCAGGGGGTTGGCCTAGATGATCTCCAGAGGTCCCTTCCAACCCTGTATCATTCCGTGACAACACAAGTTCTGGATGGATCTGTGTATAGTTAGGTTTCCAGCTTTGAGTAATCCTTATATAACAAATTAGTTGAAATTATTTGCTGTCATTTCTTCTTTTCACCCATGAAAAGAGTATGTTGAGTGTAGCTGAGTCTCAGTAGAGAAGGACGCTTCATGCATTTTCTGCTCTGTTCTTACTTAGATATTTATTGATGATGTGTATGTTATTATGTTGGTTGCCTCCACTTTTCTCTCAGCAAGGCTCCTTTTCTCCACCTACAAAGCTGCTGTGCAGACAGGAGAGGTCTTCTGTACAAGTTACAGGTTCTTGGCGAATTACACCTTATGCAAACAACTTTGACTGCTGGGAGTGATAATGGTAAATACAGCCGAAGTGAGAGTGTTGTAAAAATACATGAAGAAAATTGAAAATATAGTTACATGGCAATTTGACCATAACTTGATCTTAGAAAATAGATGTGAAAGTACAGTTAGAGGTAAATTACACTTTTCCCCTTACAGTAATGTGCTAGGCAAAGCTTTGTCAAAAAGTCATTGATAGCTTTTTATTTATGAGAAATCTAGAGTCTCTCTGAATAGTTTATAGCTTTTGCGGAAGCCTTCTCCTGTGTAAGAATTCGCTGCTTATCATTTGAAAGTTTAAAAAACTACTTCCAGAAATTGTTCATTTTATTAGCTTTGGAGGGACAGAATAACCTCGAAAATTGAGTTTGTGGCTGAAAACCTGGAGGTTTTGAGCCGCAGTGCCTTTATTACAGTCTATGTATAGCGAGCTGTTTATGAAGCTGTTACTGATGTATTCCAGAATGTTGTTTATTTGTCCCAAGAATGGTTTGCATTCTGTGTATGACTCCAGAGTAACTCACCTCTCATAAAAGCGCCAAACTGTGTCCTATTTCACTGATTTTTTTTGTATGTCTGAAATAGAAAGCCTTTCCCTAGCGTTCCAGTAACTCTTGCCTGTAGAAAGCACACGGGAGCACGCACACCAAGAGATGATGTGTGTCACCATGTTGATTTGTATGTTGGTTTATGGTCACCCACAGTGACCAATGTTTCACTGTTCTGTGCTCTCTTTAAGGTGATTTCTGTAGTACAATAAACTTCTTGTGCTATATCTGGAATGATTAAATGAGTGGGTGTGATTGTAAATGGAGTGTGAAGGATCAGGTTGGTTTCAGCTAACTTTTTTTCGGTTGCCTTCTTCAGTTCTTTCATGGTATGAAGTTAAGAGAACTGACAGCGTGGGTGAGGTGAATTGCCTTAAAAGAGCTGATTGAGTAACAGGCAAAGCTTTTTTTGAAAGATTCAGTCTGATGCCAGTCAAGGCTTAGGGACAGGAGGGGGAATAAAAATACTTTTCAGAGTTTGATAGACATGTGGAAGCTGGAAGCTAGAGACCTCCTGAACTTCGAATGCTTGGGCTGAAGCTCAGAGGAAGAGACGAAAGCTCCATCCGAGAACTATTATTTTTAGCTAGAGCTTATTCTTCAGAAGAAAGCACTGCTCTTCGGTACTGGTAACATCCTTTCCCACCTCTAGGAAAAGAGCTATGCAACTTTTAACTGTAACTTTCAGGAGAAATATCCCGACTCGCTTGTTTATTGTAAACCAGACCTGCCGCGTGTGGTATCTTTTTGTGGTTGTTACTTAAGAACTTCATTCTTGTTCCTAAATGCAGGTCTATTACATCTTTCCAGCTGGTTGAAGCTGTAATATTTTCAGTATCTAATCTTACTAATTTGAAATGGTCTCAGAAGTATTAACTAAAGTTGCAATAGACCTTTTGTCTACCAAATAAGGTCTCCTGTATTTTGCTCAAAAGTTCTGCTGATGTTATCATTCCAGCTGAGCTTGTTGCTTAGATGGCCTTTTTTGCTCATCTTTTGAAATACAGCATTGAAGTCAGAGGAGGTAGGGTTCTGACTGTTTGCTTTTTTAGAAGTGGATTTGCATCCCAAATCATGTAGACTTTTGCTAATAATGTGTCCAACAGCCTGACTTCTTGTGTAGCATGAAAGATGCTGATGTTTCACTACTCATCTTGCAGGGTGCTGCTGCAATAGATACTATAGTAATTAAATACATAAATAAATACAAATAGATACTATAGTAATTAAATACATAGCAATTGGCAAGGTAAAAATGAAAAATTGACTGTAAATGCTATTGCAAAGTTACTTATGTACTAGTTTTTTAGAAGAAACAGATAATTATGCTTTTAAGGTCTCCTAGCACATTTAATATGCTTTTGAATCAGGATTTGGGATCCTGTAATACGGTAGAACAAAAATAAAAATTCATGCTTGTATATTTTCTTCCATATTATTCATCATATTTATTTGTGAAGCCCTGTAATTCAGGTAAGCACAATTTTGGTTGTTCTCATGTCTCTCTGGTTCCATTGCTGTGGCTCAGCTCTTTTGGGAATCTCAGGACTGGCAATGAGAGAAATGTCAAGTTGAATGGGAAAAAATGTGAATTAAAAGCAGCAATACTATCTGAAACTAACTTTTATAGGATGGTAAGAATGTAAGAAATGCCAAACTTCACGCTGTGGTTGCAGCATGTGGTTTTCTTGCTGATTACATGTAGAAGTCAGAATTACTGGCTGGTTTGCTGGAGGGACAACAGTGTCACATCTGTCCAAGTCTTACTGGACGTGTATATATCTCTAGTGTATTCATTTTGCTTTTATTCTAACACTGCTTTTTTGAAACCCAGATAGCCTAAAAGTGACAGTGATGATCCACTGAGGATAATTTTTTTTATCATAGGTCAAATGATGATAGCGGCTTTCCACTTAAAGACTTAGAGTTTGTTTCTCATCAGCTTACAAAGACTGGTGGGTTCACTTGGGAACTCAAAGTACTCAGCTCCTATAATGCCTTTTACATGACAGGATCCATTTGGGCAGGCAGGCATTCCATAATGAGCCAGGAGTGAAAAAAAAACCCAAAACCCACAACTTATACAAGTCTGTTGGACAGATTGCTGAAACTGCTTAAACCTCAAAACTTGATTTACTGAATTCTAGGATCTTGGGCTGTTTTAAATGAGTTAGCATTTGTTGTTTTTATTGTGTTTCTCCATGACAGGCTGTGTGTGCTAACAATACTTAGATTAACAAAATTATTTAGGCTGCTAATTCTGGTTGCAATACTTTTTAAGTCAGTAAGGCTAAAGCAAATTGGGAGCGTATTACTAGAGACCAAAGAAGGCTAATTAGTGAAGTTGCTCAGGATACTTCCATTTGTGTGTGGCAACAATAAGGTACTGCTGTTGGTTGTTTATTTTGAATGTTGTAATATTGAGGATAAACAGAGCAAGCAATTCTCATGTTGGCTCCTCTGAATACTGGTGTTAAGCTATAAATGAAATAGCTTCTATAACTAATAGGCATAATAGGTGGTGCCGATATGCGTATGAATATTGGAGACAGAAGGGGAGGACATCTGACTGGAAAGGTGAAAGACAATAAAACTGCTGCAGAGTTTTTGAATTACATTCAAAAAGAATTTTGAATATAGTGCCAAATTTCACAGAATCACAGAATGCTGTGGGGTTGGAAGGGACCTCTGGAGATCATCTAGGCCAAACCCCTGCCAGAGCAGGTTGCACAGGAACGTGTCCAGGTGGGTTTGGAATGTCTCCAGAGATGGAGACTCCACCACCTCTCTGAGCAGCCTCTGCCACCCTCAAAGTGAAGATGTTCCTCCCCATGTTTAGATGGAACTTCCTCTGTTCAAGTTTGTGCCCATTCCCTCTTGTCCTGTCCCTGGGCACCACTGAAAAAAGCCTGGCCCCATCCTCCTGACACCCACCCTTCAAGTATTTCTAGGTGTTGATCAGATCCCCCCTCAGCCTTCTCTTCTCCAGACTGAAAAAACCCAAGTCCCTCAGCCTTTCCTCATCAGAGATGCTCCAGATCCCTCACCAATTCATTCAAATAAGTAGTGAAGGTAGGACTATTAGGTCTACTCAGAAATGAGCTGTTGGTTTGACCGTGTCCTCTTTCCCTCTGTGTATGGTTAAGCAATATACTGTCCAATAAAATATCCATCTCCAGATAAATTGATACTTTGTAATGGAAACAATACTCTGGCCTGCAGAGAACACTGCTGAAGCAGTTCTAAGTATGTTGTACACTAATATTTTTTCCAGTTTTTGAACTTCCTCCAGAAGTTGAGGACTATTTTTTAATTGCGGGGGCGGGGGGAATGGAATTCAGCATAATTTTGACAGGCTGGAATTAATGCTGGTGGTGCCGAAAATCACCTTCTGAAAAAGGGACTTACAGGGGATCTAAGGAGAGCCATCACATATTTAACGATTTAGTGCATTTTGAATCTAATGTTGTTACCAAACATGAAGTTTACTGATTGTACTCCTACCTTAGAAAAATTACCTGTCGATATTCTCTGCTGCCTGTTTTCAGCTGTTTGCATATCTCTGCTGCAAACTGCTGTTCAGTTTGAACTGCTGCTCAAACTGCTCTCATTAATATTATTAAGGCCACTAATTTTTCAAGCGTGTCACGATGATTAACAAATACAAACTCTCGTCGGAGTTGAGAGATTTTATTGAAAACTATATTTTACTTTTCTGAAACCGATGAAACTGTCGCTGGCTACGGCAGGAAGAAATCAGTTCCTGAGAAGCTGCTTTTTGCCCCCTCAACACAGCAGTTCTCCAGAAGCTTTTAGCTCCTCTGCAGCTCTCCTTTACATGTAGGACCACTGAATTTAACGTGATGGCCCAGGTGAGGCTCCTGTGTCACCAATTATGCCTGATGCAAGTCTAACTCAGCAAATTGCTTCAAGGACACAGCGTGGCAGTGGGCACCAGGTAACTGTAATGTGCATTGATTGCCTTCAGCAGAAATTGGAGAGAAATGTACAGCTGTGGTTGATTATGAAAAGGTTTAGACCAGAGATTGGAAGCTTTCTAATATCAGAGCAGCGAGGTTCCTGCAGAGCCTTCTAGTAGGAATAATGTTGTCAAGAAACAGAAATGCTTTAAAGATGAGGAATGATAAAATAGCAAAAAAAGAAGTGCTTCACCACAGTTCTTGTTCTTGCAAGGAGATGAGCTTTTTTGCTGGGACGTGCCTCCTAGTTCAGTTTTCAAGCTCTGTCACTGACCTGCCAAAAGACTACCAAGTTCACCTTCACTCTTTTGCTGTCTGGAAGCTTTTCAGAGTGATGAGTTTGCATGTGCATGGGGAACCACACTGGTACCTATGGCCTTGATGGGGCCGCTCTGGAAAAAATCCATTAATTATCAAGTGTACCATTATTTCTTTACCTATGATGCTTTCTGCAGCAAGGGCTACAAAGATGATGAGGGGCCTGAAGCATCTCTCTTAGGAGGAAAGGCTGAGGGACTTGGATCTTTTTGGGCTGGAAATGAGTAGACTAAGTGGGGATCTGATCAACACCTAGAAATACTTAAAGGGTGGGTGTCAGGAGGATGGGGCTAGTCTTCTTCCAGCGGTGCCCAGGGACAGGGCAAGAGGAAACTGGCACAAACTCGAGCATAAGAAGTTCCATCTAAACATGAGGAGGAACTTCTTTCCTGTGAGGGTGACAGAGCCCTGGCAGAGGCTGCCCAGAGAGGTGGTGGAGTCTCTGTTTCTGGTGACATTCCAAACCCACCTGGACATGTTTCTGTGCAACCTGCTCTGGGTGGACCTGCTTTGGCACGGGGTTGGACAAGATGATCTCCAGAGGTCCCTTTCACCCCATAGCATTCTGTGATCTGAAGTCTGTTCTAATTAAATTTATTTGCAAAGGATTTATAGTACTTTATCTGCAGCTCTCTTACTTTCAGCTGTTGCATCTCCTCCTTGAACACGGTCATCTGCTCAAGGGCTTCTCTGCTCACTGAGCTGGTGTCTGTGACTCAGTCTTTTTATTCCTACTTTGCTTCTTTTCATCAAAGGTCCATTTTGGTTTGTCTGTAACATCAACTCCTGCATCTGCATTGACTTAACTTGGCTAAACCTAGATTTAACCTTCCATCTAAACCCTCTCTCCCTGTTTCTTTTTTTTTTTTTTTTTCTTTTCTCTTTTTCCTTTGTTTGTGTGTGTCTTCTGCTTTTGCTCATGTCCAGAACTCAGCTGCCAGGCTGTGGCAGGACAGCAAGATTCTGGGCACCTGTGTAAATTCTGCAGAAGGCTTCGTCAATGTAAGCATGGATTACACAGACACTGTTAAATCTCCGCCATAACAGAAGGGGAAAGGTCTTGGAATAGTTAAAAGGAAATCTTGGGAATTATCTTGGGAATTAGCTCTGTGGAGAGGAGGTGTTAATTTTTTTTTTTTTGTTGTGAAGGAAGGGTTGTGAACGGGTTGTTTCTGGAAGAGTATTTCCATGTGCAGAGGAAACCTTACAGATGTGTGAGGACACATAGAATCATAGAATGGATTGGGTTGGCAGGGTCTTTAAAGATCACCCACTTCCAACTCCCTGTCCTTGGGCAGGGACACCTCCCACCAGACCAGGTTGCTCCAAGCCCCATCCAGCCTGGCCTTGAACCCCTCCAGGGATGGGGCAATCACAGCATCTCTGGGCAACCTGTTCCAATGTCTCACCCCCCTCACAGGAAAGAATTTCTTCCTGAGATCTAATATAAATCTCCCCTATTTTAATTTAAAACCTTGTCCTGTAGCTCCACCGTCTGATAAAAATGTCCTTCCCCATCTCTTCTGTAGCCCTTCTAGGGGCTCTAAGGTTTCCCTGGAGCCTTTACTTCTCCAGGCTGAACAACCCTGACTCTCTCAGCCTGGAGAGGTGCTCCAGCCCTCTGAACATCTTTGTGCCCCTCCTCTGGACCCGTTCCAGCCTACAGGCTGAGGACAGGGAGAAAGGGGCTGGTGGAAAGTTGACCCTTCCAGGCTGGCCATGAGTCTGCTGTGGGATGTAGTAAAATCAGGTAGCTTAGGCATTTGTGACCTATGTCAAAAGTGTTGCTGTGCCAGTTGATGCTTTTGATTTAATCTTAAGGCTATTTTTAGGAAAGGAAGCTTTGTTCTTGACTGCTGGGTGTATTTATTTAGGTTTTAATTGCTTGTTAAATTTGACTTGTAGCCTCACCTGATGTTTCAGTGTCAGTGTTGTGTCAGATCTGTATAGAGTGAGCATCTGTACAAATTTTGCCACAATTGCATCAGTGGAGAGGGGAATTGATGTGAAAAATAAACTGTTCCAGGAAAATGAGGGTTTCAGTGGGAAAGGGAAAATATATGGAGTTCTAATTTTAGTAATTAAGCTTTTGTTTGGCAATGGTTTGGACTGAATGAGTGTAAGTAATAAATTTTGCTGTCAGCAAATTCTCAGGATCAACCAATTTTGTGATCTGTGGTGTTCCTTACTTTGCTGCAGGTTCAGATAATTACCTCTTGAAATACTGAGTTTCCTTCTCTTCTGAAGTCAGCACATCAGGAAAAAAAAAAGTAACTTTAAAGCAGCAAGCTGAGAGTTTTTTGTGAACAGTGATTACAGCTTTTATTTGTGCAGCAGGATAACCTCTCCCTTCGGATTCAGGCATAATGTTCTGGAGTGGCTGGTATTTGTGAATACTTCTATATGGAATATCAGCCGCGCTGTGGAATTGATTTAGTTTTACCCAAAGGTTTAAAAATCAGAGGCCAGAAAACATTTTCATCTTTATATTCTTCTGAAAATCCATTTCAACTTCAGAAATGGCCTCCTGCTTGGTATAATAGGCCTTCAAAAGGAAATTAAGGTTTATGGAGCATATGCAAATCTTCGTGTGGCACAGCTGGTAGGAATATCCTGCGTGAGAACATCCAGGGAAGTGCCTTATGCTGCGGCCAGGGAACCTGGGCCTTTAGCTACAAGGCAAGAGCAGTGCCATGCTGTCACTGATCATACAGACCATTGGGTCATTCAAATTAAATTTCATTTGATTTCTTTTTTACATATTTTTTTTTCACTGCTTGCCTGGTTGATTATGCTGAGGAAATAAGCGTTACTATCTGTTGCTACTCCAGGGCCTTGACTGCGCACCTTTTTCTCCATACTGTTAGGACAGGGTATCAAAGCCACCATTCCTCGGGTATCAGGTTCCAGTGTTGAGGCTGCTGGCTGATCTGACGCTGGTGGTGATGAGCAGTGGGAGGTAGGAAGTTGAGAGACCTAGTGGGAAGGTTCTGGCGTCTAATGTGAGTACAGCTCACATTATTTGCCTGGAAGTTTCAACAGGCAGCTCTGTCCTAATAAGTGTAGGTCAGCCATGAGCTCACAGAATCATGGAATGGTCTGGGTTGAAAAGGACCTTAAAGCTCATCCAGTTCCAACCCCCTGCCCTGGGCAGGGACACCTCCCACCAGACCACGTTGCTCCAAGCCCCATCCAACCTGGCCTTGAACCCCTCCAGGGATGGGGCAGCCACAGCTTCTCTGGATAACCTGTTCCAGTGTCTCACCACCCTCACAGCAAAGAATTTCTTCTTAATATCGAAGGTAAATCTCCCTTCTTTTAATTTAAAACCATTGCCCCTTGTCCTATGGCTCCATTCCCTGACCAAGAGTCCCTCCCCATCTCTCCTGTAGCTCTTTTAGGGATTGGAAGGGGATCCAAGGTCTCCCTGGAGCCTTTTCTTCTCCAGGCTGAACAACCCCAACTTTCTCAGCTTGTCCTCATAGGAGAGGTGCTCCAGCCCTCTGAGCATCAGCTAAGTGATAGGGGCCATATTTACTACGTAGTACCTAATGCCGTGCTCCCTGGCTTTGTGGTTAGAGCTTTTACTGGGGACTGTGGTGTGACCACTAGTAACGAGGCAAGGGGACACCACATTGCTTACTGGGTTTGCTGCCTGACTACGGGGCAAACCACCTCTCTGCTGCTTTCTCTGCACTGCCTGGATGAGGAACTTGGTCTGATTGTCTCGCTTAAGCCAAGTTGGTTTTTTTTCAGCTGAGGTTCCTGTACCAACTGCTTGCCTTGCTTTTGCAGCACAGACATCTGAGCCACTTGACAGTCCAGTCCTCAACCGCTGCAGTTGAGAGCATATGGTTGAAGGCAAATTGTTGCCAATTTTGGATTGCTTAAAGACACCGCAACGCGAACTGTGACAGCTTAGAAAATGAATGATGAGCAGTTCAGATGTCCAAGCAGGGTCAACAGCTGGGACCAGTATCTTCATCAGCTCTCTCATCCCTGCTCATCAATCAGATCACTTGAGTACCTGAAACCGAGTGATGCTGGTACCTCCCAGTCTGCTCACAGCACACAGACCCAACAGGTCATTCCAGCTTTACAGCAGTTAAGCATTGGTTCCACATGTCTTCTGTTTGTAGCTGTAAGTACTATTTTTTTTTTTTTTAAAGTAATCATTGCTTAATAAACCTATGCTGATTTATCATAATTGGGTCTATAAATCAATTCCTAATGGCTAGATGTATACATTTCAACAGTCCCTTCCCTAAGGCCACGTTAGTCAGCATGAGCTCAGGCTGATACAGACAATATATCTTTTTTCTTTTTTTTTTTTTTTTCTAAACTCATAAGGAAGTGCAAAAATTTTTATGATGTTGCTTTAACAAGGCCCACTGGGATTGGGGATTATTTATCTAAGCCCATATTAAAGACAAAAACTTTCCTATGTTTAGCCATGTGGAGCAAAGCTGCTCCTCAGACAGTCCGGTGCGCTTTAAAAATGAAGAGAATTTGATAAACTTAGAATTGAAATCAGAAGTATGAAAGATCTTTCCTCTATATCCCTTTACCCCCAGAGCCAAAGTCATTATTAGTCATTAATATAAAAGGAAAAGTGGAGTGACAGTGCCTCTGGAAGTTTAAGGCCATTTCACTGTAATAGGAACCAGCAATGGAAAACTTTTATCATTGTTAGAAGGAAACTACTTGCAACACTGAATTAAAAAAAAATTGAGAAATATCTGCCTTATTCCCTAGCAGGAGAATTAATTCTCCTGTACAATTAATCTGATTTCTTAACCTCATTCTTCAGCACCCACATCTCTATTCTTTTTCTGTGAGGTTTTGTTTTTTCATCTGTCCCTCTGTTGGGACCTCACTTTACCATTCCCCTGCTGCCTTCTCCTAGGAAGGAGAATTGAATGGAAAGTGTTTCAGGAGGTGCTTTATGTTCAAATCCCTTGTGTTTTCTTTCAGTAATAAGGAAATGCAAGTGTTTCTAAGGTCTTGGAAATGGAAAATCTGATGTAAAGTTAGACCATTTAATTAAATTATGAAAATTGAACCTGATATTTTTAGGAAAAGTATTTTACAATTAAATACCATTTCAAATGAGATGGGTCTCCTCTTTTGTAAGCATCTGACCTTCAAGGATTCTGGGCAGACGGCTCCTGAGGTTTTTGGAACCTTTCGTACTGAACTAGTTAAAAAATTTCACTTCTGTATCTGATCTGCCTTGGCACTGTTTTGGATGATGGATTTAGGCTTTTTGATTGCCTGTTGGTCCCCCTTCCACATTATACACGGCGCAAAGTAGCTCTTGGATACTGAACGTGGCATTTGTACGTAGGGAAACTTCCTGTTGAGATGAAGGGCCCTTGTGTTTGTGACAGGACGCTTGACAACCTGTCTTTTTATGTTCTGCAATGTAATACCTCATTTGGAGGATTTTTAAATTAAGGTTATAGTTTCATGAAGAGTTTTAAAGGTACCCTAAGGATAGTAGTGCTATTGATAGTATCATAGAATTGTCTGGGTTGGAAGGGACCTTTAAGATCATCTAGTCCAACCATCAACCTAACCCTGATTAAAAAAGAAAAAAGCCACTCAAGCATAATTTTAGTGCTAAATGGTCTGAATGATGCTTTTCCCACAATTTACAATTTCTGTAAAATGGTTATATAGAGGAAAATATCCTTGCTAATGCCCCTGATGAGAAAAAAAAAAAAAAAAAAACAAAAACAACTGTAGGTTGAAAACAACAGTTACAAGAAGAGTGTGCTGAGGGAGGGAGCTGCTCCACCAGACATCACTAGTCCCATGAGCAGGAGGAAATGCTTCCTTAAAATTACATGAATTTTTCAAGGGTGAGCTATCTGGAATTACTTTGTGTTTACTGTAGGGTAACCGTATTGATGTCAGCAGTTGCCGTGAAAGAGCTTTTACATAGTACTTTGTTTTTCTACAGCCCTACTGTGCACTTCAGCCCTTCAGGAAATGAGAGTTATTGGAGGAGCCTTATTCCCATTTGCCAGAGCAGTGGCCTTTATTTTTCAACAAACCTGAAGTGTTGGAAGGTTAGAAATAAATAGTAGTAGTAGTAATAATAATAATAAAAGGTAGCTCCAGAATTTGAGTGTTTGGTTAACAAATGCTGGGAAGGGAGGTGTTCTAGGTCAGTGCTGCTGCTGCTGCTCACACTTGATGTTCCTTGTAAGTAGGATGCCACCAGCCAGGCTCTTAGCAGCAGGTCATAGCACGCTGCTCTGCGTCCTCTGCATCTATCCCAAGCACAGTAGCCTACAGTTATTGCCATACATTAGGGAAATTACCAGCCATCTGTTGTAAGTTAGAGTAAGATGTATCCAGGAAGGAATGAAGAGGTGCTAAAGGTGAGGAAAATTATTTTAAGGAAGCTATCCCTTCATTCTGAGCTGGGGGCATAGCTGAGAAAACTGCAGTCTTGAGACACAGTAGAAATGTTGCTGGTCAAGATGGTGATGACCATCAGCAGTGCCATCCTGCGCTATGGTGAAATATCAGCAGTGGCTACAGCAATCTCATCTTTGTTTACAGAAAAAAAAATATATATATATATTTGAATTCTTTCCACCTGGGATGCAGTAAGACATTCAAAAACTGCAGCTTAAAGCCTAAAAACCAACCATTAAAGCGAAGAAGGGTATTCTAAAGCGTTGGCCATAAAGTTTTTTACGAGAGCAATTTGCCTCTCCTTTTAGAGGAACCACCTTGCTTTGCTGCTGAGAAGTCCTGCAGTTACTGTGTGCTCTGGAGCCGCGCCAGCGATGCCGCATAGCGTTGGATGCTCAAGAGCAGACCTGAGGCGATGCCCTGCCAGAGCTAAGCTTCTGTGCTTTTCTCAGGTTTTTTAGGAGAGAACTTGTAAATTAACGTGAGAGTTCTGCTCTTGCACCCTGCTGGGCAGAAAGGAGGGTAGGGAATTTTAAAAAGTAGTTTCAAGGAAGTCACGGAATGCTGTGGGGTTGGAAGGGACCTGTGGAGATCATCCAGTCCGACCCCCTGCCAAAAGCAGATTGCACAGGAACATGTCCAGGAGGGTTTGGAATGTCTCCAGAGATGGAGATTCCACAGTCTCTCTGTGCAGGCTGTTCCAGGGCTCTGCCACCCTCAAAGTCAAGAAGTTCCTCCTCATGTTTAGATGGAATTTCCTGTGTTCAAGACTGTGCCCGTTCCCTCTTGTCCTGTCCCTGGGCACCATGACAAAAGCCTGGCCCCATCCTCCTGACACCCACCCTTGAAGTATTTCTAGGTGTTGATCAGATCCCCCCTCAGCCTTCTCTTCTCCAGACTAAAAAGACCCAAGTCCCTCAGCCTTTCTTCATCAGCGAGATGTTCCAGGCCCCTAAAAGTACATTGTGATTCTGTTGAAGTCTACCTGCCATGTTTCCCTCCTATTATTCCTGTATATATTTGAGCATCACAGGCCCAGCAGGAGCCGTTTTCTCTGTGAGCTTGTATTCCTCAGTCAGATGCTCTAAAGCAGAACTTCATTGTAACTGAGGAAATTTTGCTGCACTTTTTCTGCTTTTACAGCTTTGGCTTTTGCCACAAACTCTTGATCTTGCAGACGAATGAAGAAAAAATTTCTCTCCACAGACAGTTACTGTTATGGGTTGGCTCCATGGATGTAGCTGCTGCTGCTTGTACCTTGATGCACTGTGGTTTTGCTGGAGTAGGACGCATCCTGGGAACTACCTGTCAGGCTTGGGGGTTTATATCCAAGGTCAGTTCCTGCAAAATTAAAGTTTCTTTTTCTCTTCCTTCTATGCTCAGCCTATTTTTGCTTACCTGGTGCTGAGACTAAATAAAGATGATAATGTCTTAGTTGTACTCCCTGACCATCTGTGCATGGTGTAAGTACTGTCATGAGTGTTAAGTTAAGTACCTTTGCAAGTATTTGTGGTCCCACACGTTTAGGTGTCCCGTGGAACTTTAGCCATCATCACTTGATTTAGCTTTTCTGAATCTTCAACTTAAAGGTTCCAGAATAGATGAACTTCTGCTAATCCCTCCACACACACACCCCGCCTCCTGTGATGTTGAAGCTTTATTTCAATGATTCTCGCAGCTGAAATTCTGTGTTGTCTTCCACAGAGACTACAGTTGGTGCCTTTTAACAGTGGAATGAAAATATTTTATGGGTGTTAGGGTTTGCAGCTTAAAACGAATGCTTTTGAGATTGCACAGCAGCCAGCTGGAGGAGGGAAGGCAGTGAAGAAAAGGGGCTGGTGAGCACCCAAAAATCTTTGGTCTGGAAGGGTGTTGAGCATTACTTGGAAATTACCTGCTCTGAGGCAAAGTTACTCCTGGACAGGATTAAAATCTCAAGATTTATTTCCCTGCAAAGAAGTTGCACGATGTCAGGGTAGCTTTCTGTGCTTCAGAGGAACAACTTAATTGCGAACAACCTTGTGTGTCTTGACACAGTACACTAATGCAGGTGTTCCATTTTCTCCTTTTGCCCATTACCACTTGGAGGAAAAACAAAAACGAATTGAATTCTGTGGGCCATACACAGGCTGTATCTGGGCTAAGAGCGTTTTTTGGTAACGCTGCCAAACCTGCGTGGTTTAAGTTAATAAAAGACAACGGAGTCGAATAAAAATGTTGATTGGTATGAAAAAAAAGTAAGAGAATTTGGCCCGTACTTTACAGGTTGAGTTAGGCAGCTTTTTCTTCTCTCTCTGACTTCCCTTAAATAGCTTAAAACAATCAAAGCATGTCAAGAAGTAGTAAAATAATTTAAAATACGTAAATACAAATACAACTAATGTAGGTGAGATTCATATGCAGTTGTCTGGTTCAAACAAAATCATTTAATTCACTGTCTTAATGTACCTTTTAGCATGAGTTACTTCACCTATGCTACATATTGGAGTTAGAAATGAGAAAACCGCATGCGGAATATCTATTTTAAAACACAAAAGCATTCACTAGAGCAAATAGCATAATTTTACTTAAAGCATCCTTTGAAATATTACAAGAACATTTGATACTTCTTATGTCAGCCCATCTGAAAAATATTATGGTAGTGGGCAGACAATACTCTGGTCAGGTTAAATTTGAATTTTCATTATCAGCCTTTCTTATTGTATTAAATAACTTGTCCTTGTCAAATGGTGACACATTGAAAGTTCAAGAAGGACTTGCATTTTGTCAGATAAGGTATTTTAAACCTGCTGAATTGTTTTTGTAGTGGATTTCTGGATGACTTCTCTTTGACCAGACTCCAGATGTGCATAGATTTTTTCCATTCCAAATATGCATTACTCACAAAAGACACAGGAAATTGTTAATAATGGTCATGTGTTTGTGTACACAACGATTATATCTATTTATATGAATTTATAGAAATATGCATATTTATAATGAAGATATAATTATACTATATTAAAGCATATGTACATGATGTAACTTTCTTATGAAGTTTATATACCAGTAACTTTTAAGAATGCTTTACAGGAGAGAGTGTTTAAGACTACTTGGAAGTATACAAATCCAGTTAAATAAACTTTCATCCTCTTTCTGCAGTGATGCATTGAAAAAAAAAAAAGGATTAAAACAGAGATGGAGCTTCTGTTTTTGCCCCCCTAGTTTATTGCAATAAATCTAAGAGAGCACCTTCTCATGTGGGTCCCTGGATCACTGCTCCATCCTCTGACTTTGCTTGATTTATTCCTCTTCTCTCGCTCATTTCCTTGCAAGGGCACCAGTGAGTTAAATTTCCCTTCTTGCCTTTGTTGTCTCTCGCTGAGAGATTTAATACCTGTTGGTTTGAGACACCATTCGACTAGTAGGGGGAGATTTGCTCAAAAACCCACACTTGGCACTCTCAGCTATTGAGGGTGAATAATGAATGGCATCAGAACAAGACTGCAGCTCTTTGTTTTAAGAGGGAAGCAGGGATTCTGTAAAGACAGTGTTTTGTTTTGTTGGTTTTTTTTATCCAGATGAATTTGCTGTGGGCTCTGGAAGCACTGCACTTCTTAGTGTTCCATATTATTTAAATTTTGGCAAGAGTTTAGTAGCTAATGAGCATGCATTGATTTTTATGTCATTTTTAGATCACTGCAAGGATAATTAAAAGTATAAATAACTTAGCCTCATGGTATATTAAGTGTATAGACACATCATCAACCATAATTTAGAATTGGTTTTAGATTAAATAATTTTTACAAGTAGTTAATTTAGCAGGTTTGTCCTTTGGTTCAGTAAAGTCATCTGTCATTTATATCAGAGCTGCAGCTTGTGGAAAGGGCAGCTTTAACAACAGTCACTGAACTCTTGAGAATCAGGCTTGAACTTCTGTCAGCTTTTATATTTGATTCTTCAGCACGGCCTTGATTCAGCAAAACACTGAAGCCGTAGTTAACATAGTAATCTCCTTCAAGGGTTTCCTTGCATTTGGAGCCCTAAATGCAGAGTTCATTTACCTAGATCTCAACTAATCAAGTTAGCCTAGTGCCCTGGTAGCAGCACTGAGTAAGAGCTTTTTCACTTTCCAGTTTTGATCTCTGGAGAGTGCTATGTATTTATAGAAACAGGCTGGTAAATCGGATGTGGTGGTGCTCTGGAAAGGAAAAAAAGGGCTTACCTGTTTCTCTTCAAAAGCAGACTTATTTTGTCTGTTCCTGAGAGGGTTGCACTTTCTGGAGCTGTTGGAGGGAGTCCAGAGGAGGCCACAAAAATGATCAGAGGGATGGAGCACCTCTCCTATGAAGGTGCTGGGAGTGTTCAGCCTGTAGAAGAGAAGGCTCTGGGGAGACCTTAGAGCATCATTCCAGTACCTAAAGGGGCTACAGGAGAGATGGGGGGGAACTCATCATCAGAGAGTGGAGTGATAAGACAAGGGGTAATGGTTTTAAACTGAAAGATGGGAGATTGAGGTGAGATCTCAGGAAGAAATTCTTTCCTGTGAAGATGGTGAGACACTGGAACAGGTTGCCCAGAGAAGCTGTGGCTGCCCCATCCCTGGAGGGGCTCAAGGCCAATTTAAATGGGGTTTTGAGGAACCTGGTCTGGTGGGAGGTGTCCCTGCCCAGGGCAGGGGATTGGAACTGGGTGATCTTTAAAGTCCCTTCCAACCTGAACCATTCTGTGATTCTGTGATTTTGAAATGAATCTCATGCCTGACAGAGAGTGACTACTACTGATAAATGGCCTTAACATTGATGGAAGAGGGTTCTTTTGAAAGAAATGCAATCTAGGGAGAAGTCTGGTCGATTTTTTTAAAATCTTGAGGGAATCTTTATCATTGTTTTCTGGCTTTGAAATATGAAGATTTCTCTTACTTCACTGAACATGAACGTCATCTATTTTTGTGGCAACTGAGAAAGTTATGGGTGGGTTCCATAACCTAGTGGCTGGCTGGCTGTTTGTTTGCTAGTACTTATATTTATTTCATAATTCCTTGATGTATTTCATGATTTTGGTGTCTTAAACCTTGCTTTTAAGGACACAGTTTTCAAATGTTACTCTGACTTATGCAGGCACTTTAGCAATTCACTGGGATCGATTCCATAATGAGCAGTGGAGAAACACCATTCTCTGATGCACGATGAATAAAATGTTCTTATCTGAAAACCTAGTGATAAGTTACTTCTTCTGGAGAAGTAATTGTCTTATCTTTAGTCATATCTGAATAGTTGCTTTAAAATTTTGCTCATTAGTTACTGTGAAGTAAAAAATGAGGATTTTTCCTCACTACTCAGACACTGATTTTCAGGAAAACATGAAACTTCCCCAGACCTAACATGTTTGAGGACTTTCTTAAAAGAATTTGATTGAAATAAGTTGGGGAAAGTAAGGGATAAATAAAAGGGAGAAAATGGGAAGGGTGGAGTGACAGACATGAGGCTTAGAATGGTTTGGTTTTTCCTGTTGGTGAGATCGCTGGCAGGCGAAACTGGATGATGGTGATTTACAGAGGTGGATTTAATGTCCTGTGCAAAAAATTCACTCCAACATGTTCTTTTCGTAACTCAGAGCGTGCTCCTACTTTGGACCATTTTACTGAGAGTTTTACTACATATTGTTGTTTTAAAGCCTGGTTTCTAAAGCTGACTCGCATCTCCCTCAAACACTGTCAAGGTCCATATGTAGTGGTGAGATTTTACCTGTCAAAGTCAGTCGGAGGTAGATGCAATCTTGTGCCTTGTGATGACTTAGGGAATCTTTGTATAATTTATGAAGTTTATTTGATACCAAATGTCATATTTTTATTTTTTTTTTGTCAGACTGAGAAGTCTGGAATTTCAAGGCTGCTTTGCGATGTAGAAAAGTCAAATGCAGAAAAGGACGTGGACAGCCAGCTTAACATGAGCCAGCACAGCAGTGTCCTCAGGCAGCCAAGTAGGCCAACAGCATCCTGGCTTGTATCAGGAATAGTCTGGCCAGCAGGAGCAGGGAAGTGATGGTGCCTCTGTACTGGGCACTGGTGAGGCCAGACCTCAAGTGCTGTGTTCAGTTCTGGGCACTACAAGAAAGACATTGAAGTGCTGGAACATGTCCAGAGGAAAGCTACCAAGCTGGTGAGGGGTCTGGAGAACAAGTCATCTAAGGAGAGGCTGAGGGAACTGGCCATGTTTAGTTTGGAGGAGGCTGAAGGGAGACCTCCTTGCCCTCTACAACTACCTGAAAGGAGGGTGTAGAGAGGTGGGGGTTGGCCTCTTCTNTTATTCCTTTCAGCCAGTGTAGCAAACTGTGCTGTGCTCTCTGGGAATTCTGCTGGCTCTTGACTTTACTCACGAAAGAATTGGGCTTGGCATGGCCTCCTTTCCCTACGGGAAACTTAGGAGCAAGAACTCATTGCTGGGTAAAGGTATTAAGGAGCAGGGGGAAAGAGCACATGCAAAGTCCTGTCTACACCCAAAATTACCATGGGCTCATCCAAGTCCTACCAGTTTCTTTCCCATCTTCTTCTTCAGCCCTCCCAAAATACAACTTCTGACAATTTGCCCCATCTTAATGTCAAATTGAATTATTCTTTCAAGATCAGGAGAGGAAAAGACAGTTTTGTTTGCGTGGCCAAGGAACTCTCAGCCAGCTCAGACTCTTGGCGTATGGGACTGGTGTGGAAGGAATCACGGCTCTGATGTAGATGGGTTGTCCTCCATAGGTGCCCTCTCCTGAGGGAGCACTATCAGCCAATCTGCCTCTTCCAGTTAACAGAAAGCAAACAGTCTCTGCTCTCATACTGGGCATGTGACAATTCTCCTTGTACAGAAACGTTCTGTGAAACTAAGGTGAAAATTCGGAGGTTTTGTTATGCTTTTGTTTTAAGCATAGATTTTATTCTCCTTCCTTTACAGCGAAGCTTATGGAAAAAATACTCCCAAGAGTAAGAGGGGTAAAGAAGAAAAGACGTGGTCTAATAAAGTAGTGATTTCCCACAAATGCTTGTGTTAAATGCTAGAAAAGGACAAGCCATAAAGACTAATTCCTAACATGAGTGTTCCTGGAGCAGTAAGTGCTAGGACACACATGGTTTGTTTGTACTAAGGGAAAAGACTGGAATTGTTTTGGGAAATAGTAATTACTGAGCCATCAATAAACAAGAATTTCAATATAATTAGGCTAAATGTCTTTATGCAAACAGTCTGTCCCCGAAATAAACCATCAGCCACAAAAAAAACCACCCTAATGCAGTGTCAGGGCTGGGAGAGTTCGACTTCAAAATGAGGAGGCAGCTCCAAAAAATCCGCAAGTCAAAATGGCAAGAATAGAGTCAGGGTACTGAAGGAAGTTGTGATGCTTTGAATATTTCCTGGCGTTCTGAAAAGTTTATTTGTAGAGAGGGTGTTGGTCTGTGGAAACACCTCCCCGTGATGCAGAACCTCTGTGTATCACCTCCAGTCTCCAAACTCTAGCTGTGTTGGAAGGTGCCTCCACAGTGCTTTGTTTCGAATTGCTCATTTCTGAAATCGAAAGGCCCGATCTTGACAGCTTTGCCTAAATTTGCCTCTTGTCACCAGACAAGACTGTAAAAAATGTCGAACAAAGACCCAGTAAGGAACATATCAGTTTCCAGTTATGTGTGGAAAATGAAGTTACCAAATAATAATGAGATATAAAACTCAGTTCTGGATTACAATTAACAAGACTCCTTGGTTGCTGGCTGCTCAGTGCTCATCATCTGGAGCAAGATGTTCCTCCTGAAGCATCTGCAGCATCTCCACTCAGGGTTGACTCAGGCCTGGCCACTTGAGTAGTCTTTTTAAAGAAACCCACTTCCTTTCAATATAGACAAAGTATTTGGTTTTTCCAAGGAGGTGGGAGCCCATCTGACCTTGAGTACATTATGGGTCTCCAGTCTGTGTATTGAAGCAGAAGTGGATTCTTACATACCCACAGATAAATGAGGAAGGAGGAAAAAAAACCCCGTAAAGTATAGGAAAGGGAAAAACATATGGTTAAAATTCAAGAGGCCAGTTTCAGACAAATGGAGGCAAGAAGAAAAAATGTGTAAATTATGTTAAGTAGAACATCATCTAGAAGAGCTAAGAAGATGCCATTAATCTTCTTAACATTAACTGAAGAGTTAATAATGGAAGCATATGTACAAGAATATGCAAGCCTGTATGTAATAAGCAGGACTTTAGAGAGAATCGGTGGGGTTGGGAGACTTGAGGGAATGAGAACCATCCAGAAGGACACAGATAAGATGTGAGAGAAGAGTATTTGCTCAATTTTCTCCATGCTGAATGTTGGGGTGACGCCTACTCTGTTTTAGGTGGTTAAAAAAGATGTAGCAATTTCTGGATAGGAGATTAGAACAAGGTGATGTGTTTGTGAGCAGGGGTTCAGTCAGAGTGTAATGTATTTCCAGAAGAGCTGAAGGAATTTAAAAGTGAAAGCTGATGCTAAAATTACTTATTGAATTCATGAAGTCTTGGACATGGAAGGGCAGCAGGCGTTGTCTTCCAGAGTGATGCTCTCGCATCTGCTGAAGATAATTGGTGTTCGTCTTGCTCTGGAGTATCTGATGGTAACTGCTCAGATAAAATTATCAAACTCATGGGATCACTGATCAGTGTGAGGGTTTGTGCATTAAAGGAGAAACAAGCCTGAACAATAGGAATTGGAACTTCCTTAGTTTTTTGAGTTAATCTTGTAAAAGTGATCTTGTTCTTCAGCATGTGGTAGCGGGAACGGTTTATAGAAATGTGCTTTCAGAATGTTGGTTTTTCTGACTAGCTACTAGAAACCTTAATTCTTTTAATATTTTTAAAGCAGTAAGCTGTATCAAATGAACTGGGATGGCGTTTTTGCTTGGCATAGACTCTTAGTGAGAGCATCATAAACATCAATTTTGAAAATCACATCTGGCCTCCTGTCTTTTCAGAAGTGAAAGGACTTTTTTCTATCTAGAAACAAAATAAGAAGTGGAGACATTGTGTTCAGCGTAGAACACTCGATACATAAAAGCACTATATGATGGGAAATTGCCACTGGCAGATGAAGTCTTGTTTCAGAAATAATGAGGCTTTTCATTAGAAACATGAACAGATTTCTCATGTATGCTATGTTTTCCTTTCACATTATGTATCTTTTTGTACGATTGGTGGTACAGACAGGTACTCTAAATGCACCTTGTATTTCTGGTAAAACACTTATCTGTGACACTTACAGGGAAAATGTGAAAAGAATCTCACAATACTGTGACACATTCTACCATTCATTTCAAACTTGGGGTTTATGTATATTTTAAGAGAAAATGAAAACATGGTTGTTTTTTTTTTTTCAACTTTATAGCCTCGCTGATGCATGGGAAGATGATATTGGAGTTCATCCCCTAAAGTTCCCATCAGAAACATGTATGGAATTACTGCTGATACTGGGTTTGAGTACCATCTCTCTGCCACCTTCACTTCGATGCATGAATTCTTTTCAGGTAAGGAACAGCTGCTATTTCAGTATAAAGGTGTTATTTCTAGGAAAAGAGAGGTCCCTGGGGTCCATAAACCCTTTCAGGGTAAAGGTTTATATTCTGTAGTTGCATGACTCTCTATTATATTAAATATAGCAATGGAGAACTTCTTAGAGTGTTCAGTTTCTTTCAGCTCTATTAAATGTAGACCAAGGCAGGAAATGTCATTGGGTTTTTAAACAGTGAATCATTATTTAAATTAAATAAGATGTTTAAATAAATCTCATCAAACCTAGGCTGCAGTAGCTAGAATCATTATACACAATCTTCTTGGCCTTGCAAGAAAAAAAAAGTCATCAGCTAAAAATAAAGATTTCCAGTGGTCAAAACCTGTAAAATTAGGAGCGAAGTATTCACAGTTTTGCCTGGTGTTCTGTGTGTTGCTGCTGAAGTTTTCAGCAGTCTCAGAAATTTTCCTAAGAAAACATTGTTGCAGACCTGTTAAATTGTGATTTGTACTTGTCGTGTGTCTGAAGACGTACAGTTTTTCCAAATGAAATGCACAGATGTCTCAATTCATGATGATACAACATACCAAATCCATACCAACAACATACCAACTTTTTATGATGTTTCTGTCTTCCCTTGTTGTTACATAATCCATCAGTTTGAGCAGTAAACGTGCCTGAATCTGTGTTTGTTTTGACAACTATAGAAGAATTATTATCTTAGTGAGAATGAGTGTTGGTTGATAGATAGTTGAACATGAGCCAGCAGTGTGCCCAGGTACCAAGAAGGCCAACAGTATCCTGGCCAGCATCAGGAGCAGCGTGGCGACTAGGATGTGGGAAGTGATTGTCCCCCTGTACTTGGCACTGATGAGGCCCCACCTCGAGTGCTGAGTCCAGTTTTGGACCCCTTACCACAAAAAAAGACATTGAGGTACTGGAACAGGTCCAGAGAAGGGCAACGAAGCTGGTGAGGGATCTGAAGAACAAGCCTTATGAGGAGAGGCTGAGGGAGCTGGGGGTGTTCAGCCTGGAGAAAAGGAGGCTGAGGAGAGACCTTCTCACTGTCCACAACTCCCTGAAAGGAGGGTGTAGCCGGGCAGGGGGTCGGTCTCTTCTCCCAAGTCACAGACGATGGGACAAAAGGAAATGGCCTCAAGTTGCACCAGAGGAGGTTCAGATTGGATATCAGGGAAAACTTTTACCCTGAAATGTTTGGAATGGGCTGCCCAGGGCAGGGGTTGAGGCCCCATCCCTGGAGGTATTTAAAAGCCAAGTTGACACAGTGCTGAGCGACATGATTTAGTGATGGTTTTTGTCAGTTAGGTTGATGGTTGGGCTAGACGATCTCAAAGGTCCCTTTAACCTAGACAATTCTATGACACTATGAAACAGTTTACAGGATGAAATCTGGTAACTTCTATTTGTCCATTCTCCTGATTTGTAGTTAAGGTACATTTAATTAGTGTTTCTGAGTTATGTTTACTGAAAAAATAACCTTATTGTAGAATTTTGGAGCCAGAAATAACATGGTGAATAACCAAGACCAAGTAATTGATTTTAATAGAGTTACACTGAGGTACAACTACTGAAAACCCGTCTAGATGTTGGGAAGTAAGTGTACACCTGCATTGTCCATTACCTTTGCATCTTGTGAGCTTGGAAGTTGGAGATCGGTGCACGGTGAACGCTCAAATATAGCAGCAGCCATTGATCATTTCAACATGATATTTTAATAGCCAAGGTCGGAATTGCTATTGGGTTGTACATTCAGAGGCCATAAAATTGAAGAATCTCCTGGATGCCAGCAGAGGGAGATCATAAAAATTACAAGTTTCAAGGACTGGCCAGTACAAGTTAGCTATGGAGTCCTGTTAAGAAGTGAGCATTTTGGTTGTCTAATCCAGGAGGATGTCTTCCTTGTCCATTACATTACCACTGATCAGTGGTAAAGTCTTCTTTGCTGTACCCACAATAAGTTAAATGGGAGTCTCTTCTTGTACTGAGGCTCCGTGCCCTGTCTTGTTTCTGTGCCTGCCCAGTCCCAGGTTGAACACTCAGGATTTTATATCTGGGTATAGATAGGAACTGATAAATGACTGTGCAGATACGAGTCAGTAAACTCCAGAAGGGTTTTTACATCAGAGTACACAAAACACCAGACTTGTCTTTTTCCTTGTCAGACTCTCCATGATTGCGCTTTGTGCCAAAGTAAGTGATGTGACAGTGCCCAGTCTTGGTTGAAAACATGATTTCAGGGTGAACATTTTGAGTTGTTTCCCAGTATCTGTGCTCTCACAGCAATAAGAAAGGCAAAAATTCTTAGTTTTCAAAAAGCCTAAGTTCTGAAACCCACTCTGATAAGATAATGTTATATTTTGCCAAGTGGGAGGGGAGGAAAATGGCTGGTTTTGATAAGCTTCTGGCTCTAAATTTCACTCTCCTTGCCAGACAGTCAGTATCACTGAGTGTTTGTCCTGGAAGGCAAACGTTGTCCAGGAAAATACTCTTTTATTTAGCTGTATCCTTGTGAACCTTGTTTGGATCTCAGTTTGGAAATCCGTGAAGGAGGATTAAAGTTTGCTCAAGTTTTTCATGGATGCTTGATAATGGGCTGTCAGCCCTACCAGGTTTTTTCTGTCTTCCTTCTTTGTACTCATGTTCACTTTCTCTACAGCACATATTAGAATTATGCGTCCTAGTTTTTCTGTATTTTTCTTGGAAAACATTGGCAAGATCTGCAGAGAGCTTGGATAATGATATTAAATTGTGCTGTTGCCGGAGTGTAAGATCCCTCTGCGTTCAAAATACTGAGGATCGTGAGGCAAACAGCGAATAATAAAAGGCTTCTAATTGAAAACTGATATTTCATGTGCTTTTAATGGAGCAATGGCAAAATGACAAAACCTAGTTTTGCTTTCTTTTATACTAGACCTGTGGTGGCCTAGAAAAAAAAATAAAATTAATTCTATATTGCAATAATAATTGTATTTGTACTGAAACAATCACAGAGTTTCCTGTTATCCACGTGGTGGGCATGTTCTCACTGTGTGGTGTCCAGGTTCTTGCAGCTGAGTGCTGAGGGAGTCAGAAGGGGAAACGACCTCAGAAAGTGCCAGGGTTTTCTCTTTTTGCAAGTTATCCCACTGTTGGACTGGTGGCCTGGAGCTAAATGGACCTCTAGTTCCCACTGGTGCATACAGTATTTTAAAATGCATCTAACAGGCAGCTATATATGTTGTGATCTAAAATGTACAGATTATCTCCTGAGATCACATCACTATGGCTTTAAAACACCCAATTCTTTGTAATTAGGTGGACAAAAAGCATAGAATCATAGAATGATCTGGGTTGGAAGGGACCTCCAAGATCATCCAGTTCCAACCCCCTGCCCTGGGCAGGGACACCTCCCACCAGACCAGGTTGCTCCAAGCCCCATCCAGCCTGGCCTTGAACCCCTCCAGGTTGGGGCAGCCACAGCTTCTCTGGGCAACCTGTTCCAAAGTCTCAGCACCCTTGCAGGAAAGAAATTCTTCCTGAGATCTGATCTAAATCTTCCCTCTTTCAGTTTAAAACCTTTCCCCCTCATCCTATTGCTCCACCACACCCTGATCAAGAGTCCCTCCCCATCTCTTCTCTAGGCCTCCTCCACCTCCATGTTCTTTGAGACCGAATTTACCCCCTCTCTCTCGATTACATTACAACTTTTCAGTGTTGACAGGCCAAATTTGAGTCGGTGTACGTATGCGTTGGATGAAGTTTAGGTTGTAAAAAGCACACGGAGGAAATATGCTTAGTACCTAATCATCTCTGTAATAAACTCTGTTCTGCTTTGTGCTCCTGAAGTGCTCTCTGGGACTGGCTTAGCAGACTCTGTATCTGTGCTGAGACACAAATTACTTTTTATTTTCCAACGGTGTGCTACTGCTTAGTAACATAATATTTGAAATCGCTTTTCAATTCTGTTTTAACCCTGTGAAGATCTTTCGGTGTGATTTATGTCTCTGGTGGAGAGGAGCAGCAGCAGACTGTGTTACAGAGCTCTCTGCTGAGTTTAAGGAGGTCCATGCTCACTGCAGCTGCCTCTTCAGCTTCCCAGGTTGTTGTGGATCCTAGGTGCTAGGTTGTTCATCTCTGTGCCCTGGGGAGGCCCCATCTGCAGCACTGTGTCCAGTTCTGGGCTCCCCAATTCAGTAAGAACTGGGAACTGCTGGAGAGAGGGTACAGCAGAGGACCACAGAGATGATGAGCAGTCTAGAACATCTCTCTGATGAGGAAAGGCTGAGGGACTTGGATCTTTTTAGTCTGGAGAAGAGAAGGCTGAGGGGGTGATCTGATAAACTCCTAGAAATACTTTAAGGGTGGGTGTCAGGAGGATGGGGCCAGGCTTTTTTCAGTGGTGCCCAGGGACAGGACAAGAGGGAACAGGCACAAACCTGTTCCATCTAAACATGAGGAGGAACTTTTTGACTTTGAGGGTGGCAGAGCCCTGGCAGAGAGGTGGTGGAGTCTCTGGAGACATTCCAAACCCACCTGGACACCTTCCTGTGCAGCCTGCTCTGGGTGACCCTGCTCTGGCAGGGGGTTGGACTAGATGGTCTCCAGAGGACTCTTCCAACCCCATAGCATTCTGTGATTCTGTAATGAGGAAACACAGGTTTATGTACAGTGTAACAGCAAAACAAGGCTCAGAGCAAAAGAAAGCAAAGAAATTTTTTTAATCTTTTCTAGTAGCCAACTCCTCTCTTTCCTTTTACTGCTTTCTGCCTTCTTTCAGGATAAATATGAAGTGCCTCACTCAATACTATTCCCTTGATCTGAGACATCCTTATTATAGGTGAAGAATTACAAGCCGTGCAAGGTGCAATCAGGGCTGCAAATCTATGTTTTCCAGTAAATCTGGAAGCAGCCATCAACCAGCAAGAATTTGTCTACCACTTTGGTCCCTCAAGGGCTTCCAGGCTCAGGTTTGCTAAGATTTAACTCTCTACATTTCACCAGAAAAACATCAGTGTAACTTCACAAGTAAAATCACAGAATGATAAAGATTGGAAGGGATCTCTGGAGATCATCCAGTCCAACCTCCTCCCAGAGCAGGTCCTCGTGGAGCAGGCTGGACAGGAGCATGTCCAGGCAGGTTTGGAATGTCTCCAGAGAAGAAGACTCCCCCACCTCTCTGGGTAGCCTGTTCCTGTGTTCCGTCACGCTCTGTCGCCCTGTTTCTTCTCCTAAGACAGATGCTCCAGGCCCCTCATCTTTGTGGTCGTCTGCTGTTCTGGGTCTGGCTCTCCACCTGCTTGAGCTCTCAGCCCTTTCCTTTAGGAACTGCTGGGTCTGAAGTTGTGTATTATTCTTAATACTCACAAGGGCTTGTATCTATCAGCCACTTGAGTTATCGTGTACATTATGGCTGAGCTGTTGAGCTGCTGCTCCCCAGTGCAAGCTGGGAGGGTGGGCTGGTACTTTAGAGCCTACAAGACAAAATGGTTAACATGGGGAGATGCTTTAAAGTGACAAGTATTCTCTGCTGTGTTTTGCTAAGCTTATCTCCTCTTTCTCTGAGTTCAAGCACAGTGCGCAGGAAAATGTCCCGTATATTGAATTCTTATGATGATAAATGGGGTTATTCAGCATGTTCTCTCTCACCGCTGTTATTGCAGGAAACCAGGCGCTTCACATATCCAAGGCACTTTTCATAAGCCCACTGACTGTAACAAGAGTTTTCAGAGTTTAAAGAGATCATGGTTTTACTTTTCCTTTTACAGTTGCATGAAATTGAAAGCAGATTGTGATTAAGGACTGCCGAGCAGTGGCAAAAGTTTGTTTGAAATACTCCTTGAATATTCTTTGGTGCTGCACCCGATGGCGCTGGTAGCTTATCAGGCACTGTCCTCTTCGGTTAAGAAAAGTAGAGCCAGCATTTTAGGAAAAAACCAAAAAATGTTCATTCTGTTGCTGCACTTACCATTCCTAGAGGTGTCTCTGAAGGGAAAAGTCATAGGAGGGAAAAAATAAGAAGTTTCTCATAGAGCAGCCTGTCAGGTTCTCTGTTGATTGAAGTCTTTTAATCAAGTGCAGAAAACTTCCTAAAAGTGACAGGTTTAGAGATGTAAAGTAGCAACTTGCACCTAAAACATAAGAATGAATAAATACAGTATTTGTTACGGTTGTCAAAAGTGCACAAAAGACTTGTGGAAGGCCAAGCACAAAATGACTGCTGTCTCTCAGGTTTACACATGATCTGAACTAAAGGTCTGCTTTGATATTCAGAGTTTGTTAATATTGATACTTTTATTTGTTACATGTGTATATATATATATATATATATAAACCACTTTCAACTTGTTTATCTCAAAAAGAACTTAGCTGAAGATAGGGGACACTTGCAGACACACCTGTGTTTTCTAACAATCCTTTTTGAAGCAAACAACTGGGTAAAATTTAGAAAACTCGGCTCTGCTCCTCCTTTTGTTCCCTTTTGGGCATTTGGAGCTGGAGTGATGGCAAGGATTCTTTTATGTTGGACTCCACTCCTTTGGACCACTGTGCAACAGCAGTAAAGACAGGACCTGGAGCTGCTCTGGTTCAAAATGAGTTGGAAAATAGTGATGTAAGAAATTAAAATATCAAGAGGGAAGGAATGGCTTTCAAAATATTGTGTCTTTTATTAAACTATCCTGGAAAGGAAACAAAAAAGTCCATTTTTAAAGTAGAATATATTCTTAGTTTTTAAAAGGTTTTATTACTTGCTTACTGAGGATCTCCCACAAAATTAATTATAGATTTTAATATGTATATCCTGTAATATTTTGCAGACAGCGAATGAGTTCCTAAATACTGGCAGATTTATTTTGGCATTTAGTGGTTTTTTTAATATTTCTCAAAAGTCTGTGGACTGTTTAGGTTTCTGAAACTTCAGAATGAACTTTGACAGTAATATGGAGAAACCACCGCAAATATATTGCAGCCTCTCTGCAGAATATAGTTATTTTTGTTTTCCTTAACTGAAAGGTTTCACAAAATGTAAACTGCAGCCAGGAAACCAAGAGTAGTTAGTGTCAGCCTCTTTTGCCTGCTCCTATTTCCCCTGAGCTAAAGGTGTTTTGATTTTCGAAGACTGAGGTAACAGTGCCAGCTATGTGCTTTGGCTAGTTTTGACTGACTCAGGTTGCCATGATGACATGGAATGGATTGATTTTCTGATTTATCATGATGATTATGCGGAAGTTTTAAGGTTTGATTGCAAACGTTTTATTGTAAATAACATATAAGTACCCAAGCCCTATGTAGTCTATAGAAAACAGATGCATTTTTAAAAAATATGCATAGAAATGTCTCACTGTCCTAAGAAATCAGTTATTGACTTAAGAAGTTATAATATATGTATATTGGGGGGTTTTGTTTGTGTTCATTTGCACTTACTAAAAGCCATAATCTGCTGGAACGCTGCAGAATAATTAGGAAAGAAGTTATAAAATGATACTGAGAAATGCTGATGAGCAAATGGTATTAAGAGAGTTAGTGTTTCAGAGACAAATCTGAATACTTCTTTGCAGAATGATAGAGATTTCTAGGCTCAATTACGAGGTTATTGTCTTGTTTTTCTTGTCTGCTACCCAACTATCCTTCATTAAGTTGATTTCTGTTATGCCACTCAAGTTATCTTGCTCAGTGTTCACTGTAAGCTGTCTTTTAAAACTCTCGAGAGTGTTCAGTTTTATTTATTGAACATTAAGACTATCTTCTTCTTTCAATGGTAGCTCTCAGGACTAGATGGTCTTAAAGGTCCCTTCCAACCTAGACAGTCTGTCATTCTGTGACTGCAAGCTGAAATGGAACAATTTATTTTTTTCTTGAACTGTAATTAGTATCTCAAAGTCTTTGATGAACCTCTACTAAAAACGTTTCATAGTACAGATTCTGCATAAACTTTATTAAAACGTCGTGTCTCCTGGCTGAGAACTGTTCAGCTCTGCACATGCAAGAGCGTATTGAGCAATGTCCTCTCCCTCCTTGAGTGTCCCATCTCTGACTCAGCCATATCTCATTTCTAGACTCTGGTTTTGTGATACCTGGTTCTGCTTTGGGAGATGCTGATGGGAAGGTGTTATCTCACTTATCTAATACATGGCATGGCTACTTTTCCTCTAATGGAAAGGAGCTGCCCATTAATATTGGGCTGAAAGGCAAAAAAAAAGCAATCACATGTAAACCTAAACTGAATCTCTGAATGGATAAAGTGCAGGCTGAGCTTATTTATGCAAGCAGAAAATTTTGTGATTACTCTGGTGCTTAATGATGGAGGGTCAGGACCAGGACAGGAGTGGTCCTAAACTGAGATTCAGAATTTGTTGTCAGTTTCTCAGAAGAGGGAAATGCCTCTTTTTCTTCTAAGACAGTTGTCCAATAGAGAAGAAATGAGAGAGAATGAACCTGACCATACCCTAAACAGAAGTAGATTGAATTACAAAACGCTGCTCCCAGTGAGAAGCAGCAGAGATGCAGCAGGTGCCTCCTCTGGAAACAGTCCCCTGCTGCTTGGGAGAGAAGATCTGCTGGAGGAACGAACTCCTTTGCGTGCAATTCCCTCTGCCTAGAATCTGGCAACAGCCACCTGTGACATCAGCGTCTGGTATTACATTTCGTAGCAGTTTTCTTAGAAAACGTGCTGAAATGTGCCATTCCCCATGTAGACATGATTGTGCAATTGGCTGCAGAAATCCAACTGAGGCAGTCTGGTACAGTCCCGTGTTACCAGCCACTTGAACAGGGCGAAGACAGGACTAATTAGCAATGAAAAAGCCTGATTGATACCGCTCGTTTTATTTCTTGTTTGCTTCTATTGTGATTGTTCTGCTTTTCCCAAGTCATTTCTGAAACCTGGAAGTGTGGCTGTTACATCCTCATTTATCCACTGCTTGTGTCCGCGGTGTGCTGTTAAACACAAACTGGGAGTTCGTGTTCTTTACCGTCAACAGGCACCACGCTGTGAGTGCGTTCTGGAAAGAGACAAATACCCATGTTTTATGTACCTGAATATATACATAAAGCAAAGTCTTATGGGAGGCATGATACACTTTTAGAACATCCATTTCTGTTCATTAACGGAGGCTGTTGACTTTGTGACTGAGAAGCAGGCTCCGCTCAAAGGAAATATTCAGCCCTGTAGAAAACCAGATAATGTACGTGTTTGACGTGGTTTGTGGGTAATTGATCTCTTTAGGGCTGCTTCCCTCCAAAACCTTGGTTTCTCCAAGTTATTCTTAGCTCTACCCAGCTCATAATTGGTAGATTGACTTATGTGAGGAGTAACTGTCAGCCTCTTAGCCACCAAGGCACAGAAATCTGGTTATCAGATGCATAGAGCTAGGTAGATAACTAGCTGTTGCTTTAAAAATACTACTGAGTCACTGGATAGCAATTATTCTGTAATGGGAACTTTTCCTTAAAGTTTCGTGTTGTTATGGTTTTGGCTTTGTGAATGGATGTTGTTCTGGGAAGCTACAACATTCTTCATTTCCGTTAGGATTCTGGATGGAGGCTTTGAAGCTGCTGATGTCCAGAAAGCTCTGCAGAAAAAAAACAAAGATGTTTTTATAAGGGTACTTCTACAGGTGCTCTAAAAATAGATGGATTCAGCCCTATTGGATTTCAGCTGTAGGCTGGGTTAGGTATGATGTTGTCGGAGATTACAAAATTTGGAGGGATCCCGGAGGAGGATGTCTGAATTCTAGCTTTGTATTAGCAGGCGGGGCAGCTTGCCAAGGCACTCACAGCAGTTCAAGAAGCGTTATGTGTTAAGGAGCTGGAAACAGTAATGATGTCTTCAAGGAGACAAATGGACAAATACACAGAAGTCTGCAAAGGCAGAGCGTAATAATTGGATCGATGACTTGACTGTGATAAAGTGTGCGGTGGATGAAAAGGAAGTGCGTTGTTAAGTTCTCCTTTTTTTGTTGTCAGTTGAAAAAGAGTCTGGAATGGATCTTTCGGTGAAGAAGTCCGTAATACCTCCAGTGAGAATCATACAGTTTGCCTTCCCTCCGAAGTGGAAGTCCATCATTCTGGTGTGCTATCACTAAAGAGAGCCGTGTGCTCGGAAAATCTCTGTACTTAGATCATAGGTCCTGGGTCTGGGGGCAGTGGCTGATGACAGATGGCAGTACTTGAAAGCTCTTGCTCGTTAAGGAGGAAAACTTCAGGTTTGGATTTTAAGAAGGCTGGAGTGGGTAGAAATGTGAAACACATTATGTCACCATCTGTCCAGAGGTGGGGAAAGACATAAAGGGAAGTGTCAGAGAGAAGAGGAACCAGCTACTCTTTCAGCAGGGCAATGCTGTTCCCAATTACATACACCAGCATGGTTCTGACTGACCATAAAGAGGGCAGGATTATCATCTTTGTCTCTAAGTTGCTTGCTGTTTTGTGAATATTCACTTCTAGTAGAGCTCCACTGCTTTTGAATTAAAGGAAGCTGTTCTATGCATGAATGTGGCAAGGGGGTGTCTCAGCATATGCCTTCTATAGCGCTCAGAGTCACACTCACAGAGTGACACAGTTTTGGAAGAGTCCTCTGGAGATCCCCCTGTCAAAGCAGGTCCACCCAGAGCAGGTCACACAGGAATGTGTCCAAGTGGGTTTGGAATGTGTCCAGAGATGGAGACTCTACCATGTCTCTGGGCAGCCTCTGCCAGGGCTCTGCCACCCTCAAAGTCAAAAAGTTCCTCCTCATGTTTAGATGGAACTTCCTCTGTTCCAGTTTGTTCCCATTCCCTCTTGTCCTGTCCCTGGGCACCACTGAAAAAAGACTGGCCTCATCCTCCTGACACCCACCCTTGAAGTATTTGTAGGCATTGATCATATCCTCCCTCAGTCTTCTCTTCTCCAAACTAAAAAGTCCTTCAGCCTTTCCTCATAAGAGAGATGTTCTAGGCCCCACATCATCTTTGTTAGCCCTTTGTTGTACCCTCTCCAGCAGTTCCCTTGACCTGAGGAGCCCAGAACTGGACACAGTGCTCCAGATGGGCCCTCACCCGGGCAGAGCAGAGGGGCAGGATGACCTCCCTTGACCTGCTGGTCATGCTTTTCTTGCTACACCCCAGGATGCCATTGGCTTTCTTGGCCACAAGGGCACATTGCTGGTTCATGATCATCCTATTACGCCCAAAATAAGATTTGGAATGCTCCTCCTGGAAGAAAAAAGAGCAGGGCAAAGGGATGTGTAACCATCATAGAATCACAGAATGATGTGGGGCTGGAAGGGACCTCTGGAGATCATCCAGTCCATCCCCCTGCTAGAGCAGGTCCTCATAAACCAGGAGCTTCAACACAGCCTACTGAAATACGGAGACTATTTAGCCATCAGGAGAAAGTTGTTGTGCCTTGAGGTGGAACCTGGCAGCCGTTAAACAGCACGGAGGAAAACCTGCAGGAATCTGAAGATGCCGTAGCCGAGTGAGATCACAGGGAGTGCTGGGTGGGCAGAACCTGATGGCTCCTTGGACTTCCGCCAGGCCTTCTGCTTCATGTTTCTTTATCTGTCTCCTGGCAGCTTGACAAGTGAAATAGGAAGTGATTCTGCCTTATAGAAAAAGGATATAAAAATATTATTCCCATATCACTCATATAAACTATAAAAGCATAGCCTATAGAGAAGGAGACTATTTTGAAATGCCAGTTCCCCATCTTCATTATTTTTGTGAGCTGTGGTGTTGTGAATTGATGAAACAGGTCAGGGAGCTATATTCCTTCTGTTGCTTTTAGCGAGCTTGAATTTTATAAGGAATATAGAAGAAAAAAAAAAAAAGAATCCTTGGCTACATGAAAAAGGATGTTGCCTGCAAACTTGTACAAGTGAAGGTGTTATTTCCATCTTACTATTTTATCTGCTCAGTCCATTTCCAAGTTCTTCCAGAATGCCTGGTGTTCCTAAATATGGTCCTGAAAATGACTGAGCTTTGTACTGTTCAGGTGTTCTCGCTTTCTGTGGCTGGTACCACTGACTCTCGTTCTGGTTCTTAGCAATAACTATTTGCTTGCATAATTCAGTTTTAAATAGAAGGGTTTTTTTTTGCTGCTGGCACTCCAATCTTTGACAGGTTTTCTATTTTTCTATATTCATACGTAAGTGTCCGGCCAAACACAAAGGAATGCCTGTCATTGTGTAGTGGGGGGTGACTTCCTAACACATTTCTTTTTTAGCTCGCCAAAGAGCCTGCTGCTTACTCCTCATTTCAGGCTTTCTTACAAAGTATATTCCGTTCATCTGCCAGGTTTTCAGAAAGTAAGTTCTAAGACTGCCTTGTTTTCCTCTTCATTGACCACTTTGGGTTTTCTGCACTGATGAGTTTCTGTGTTTCTTTCTCATTTCTATTAGATACCAATTGACTTCATTTCTGTGCCATTTATAAGCAGACAGCCCTGTAATCCACCTTTTTTTACTGTGTAGAAACCAACTTTTAGTACTTAGAGTTACCGAATTGTATTTGCCTCTTTTCAGGTGAGGTGGAAAACCTGAGGCTGGGAGGGGAACAACGGGGCTTTAAGTCCTTCTTTGTCACAAAGTAGAATCGACTTCTTATTTAAAAAAAAAAAAAAAAAAAGTCTGCTGAACACACAGAAACCTTCATATTTCAGGTTGTCAGGTTGTATTCTCTGCTTCCACAGAAAGGAAATGCATTTTCAGCTGTACTTTTATAGACCAGTAGCTAGTGAGTAGTTAAAATGATCAGAAATGTCTATTCTGCATGGTTATCCTGGGGATATATTCCATTAAGTGTCTGCTTTTTCTATTTTAAGGTGATATTTAGAATATGACTAAATACTGTCTGTAAAAGTTACTGTTTGGTGAGCTTTTACCTACCTCTTTTTCTGATCTTTCTAAAATCTGGAATTAATCCTGGTACCAGTGAACAAGGTTAAGAATTTTTTCTCAGTTTGAAACGTTCATCCTAGAATTCTTAAAGAAGAAATTCAACGGCAAGTGAAATTAAATCCATGCGACATCCCGTGTAGCTAATGAATCCTCAGGGACTCACATTTATCTGTGTAAGTAAATAGGAATTTCAGATAAAGTTTTCTCTGCTCAAGAGCTGATGCTATTGGAGAAGTCCTCCACTGCTCCAGCACTCTAGAGCTGCTCTGAACTCTCACCAGGGTACTGGTGAGGCCAAAATTTGAAATTAAATGGGGTTTTGATGTATGCAAATAAGAAACGCTGGGCTTAATGTTAATATTGATTTTGAAAGAGCTACTGAATCTTGCTGTATGGTTTGGGTTTTTTTTAAGGCACTCCCATGTGAGGAGTTTGGGAGGAGAATGTTCTCTGATTCCCCAGGTTTTTGGAGTGCCATCTGAGGACTCTAGTATTCAATGAGATTGTATCTGCAACACCAGATTTAGATGGAGTGGAGCTCCAGTTCCACCTGGAAACTACTGTGCCCCTGTGATTTAGTTAAAATGAACTGTCAGAAGTGAGATGTACCTTATGTATTTTTAAGTGCAGCTCAGGAGCTGAAGAAAACCCTGGTGATGCTCATTAGTTAATCATTTTATGTCAGCTTTCCTCATCAAGGCAAAGCATGTATTGCTGTTACAAAGCAATGTAGGAGTCAAGTGTGGCTCTTTTGCAACATTACTGGTGCTGATGAAAGCACTTACTAAAGTGTACGTGCTAACACCTGAAAATGTTGCTGTTGGATGATACTCCTTTCCCAGCCTACATTCAGATAGTTACTAACCAGCTGAGTGCCTGATTAAATCTTCCAGAATAATTCTCAGAACAGTCCATAATACTTTTTTTTAATTTTTTTTTTTACAAGATAATAATATTGAAGAAGATGTAAGTGACAGGGAAAAGAATTTCAAGCAAAGACATTATCTTACTCTCACATGCTGCTCTGTTTATGCAGAAGTGATTTACCCGTCGATTTTTGGCCATTCCAATAAAAATTGACAGTACTTTAGATTACCTAGAGTTCTTACTCAAATAAATACTGAGTGGTTTTGAAAGCCAGGCAATCCATTTTGGGTGTCCACCTGAAGATTTAGGAGCCCGTTTCTCATCTTGTAAGCTTAAAAATGCTCGAGATAGCTAGCCCCTTAGTAGTTGCAGCTTTGCTGTAATTAGTTTGTGTCACATTATAGAAATGCACCCGAAGCGCTGGTGGTGGCAGCTCAACGTCGTAGGCGAGGACCCGAACCTACTGAAGTTAACGTCAAGACTCTGATTGGCTTCAGTGGTGCAGAACTGGACTGCAAATGATTAAACCAGCCAGCTGGATATATTGTAGAGAAATAATTATTGCAGGCTCTCCCGAAGTTCCTCATTAACACTAGTGTGTGTGAACTTTGCAAGCGAATGCTCGGAGCTACTCTCTGATAGCTCTTCGTTAGGAACTGTGGCTGAGGTTGGTGCAGAGAGTGTTTTTGTTGTATTTTTTTTTTTTTGTCATTTCTTTCAAGACTTCAAATAGTATAAATGATTTAAAGGCTTCACTCCACTAGATGGGGAAAAAGATGCTTATAGCGTAGTGCTTCCTTACACTCTACAGTTATTGATATGATGTAATATTTTTACGCTCGGGTAAGTATAGATTTTGAATAAAAGAATTTAATTAACACTGAATAGATGTTCCTCGTAAGGGGAAAATTCTCTAGTTCTATTTCATTAATGCTTCATGCTTCTAGCTGTTAACTAATTTAATTTCACTCCTGGCGTTCAAGGTCTGTGCTTTTCTTTCTTTCTGTCTTTCGGTTTTCGTTTGTGTTTTATAGTTGGGAAGAGAAGATCAGCCAGAGAAATAAAACAAAGGGAAAAGTGCAAAGCATATATACTTTTTTTCTTCTTTATTTGGACTTTGTGTAATACACAGTGGTCACGTATCTATGACTGAGCATAAAATGGATGTAATGTGAAAAATGAGGTCTGCAGAATGATCTCTGAGATTTAAAGACCAGAAAGTCTATTTTAAAAAGTCAGCTCCAGGAAAAGGAATTATTTTAAAGGATTAAAGGTAGGTAGGATCAGACATGTTATGAAATTCATGCCTGCAGATGCAAACAACCACAGAGATTTAATTTAGCTTCATAAGGACTACGAGGGTTTGAGGGATCCCTTTCGGGATTAGTCTTTTTGGAGCTTGTCTATGCAGCACTCACAGGATTTTGTATAAAATGCTTAAATTCAGGATACGAAATGAGGAAAATGTGGCAAATGTTCAAAGTTAAAAAAAAATCTGTTCAAATTATCTGTCAAGCAGTAAGAGGTTTCATTTCTCACTTTACAAACAGTTGTTCTCCTGGACTTCTCACACGAAACATTTTTGCAGTTTGCTTTTTTTCACTAACTCAGTACAGTTGAATTACGCCTTTTCATGCAGAAATATTTAGTGCCAGGTTTCAGTCTTTGCTCTAGGTCTCAGTGTTTATCTTATAAAGCTGATTTAATTTTAGACAACTTCAGGTTATTTCGTTCAGACCTTAGGGTCATGCTCTGATCCTCAACTTTGGATCTTCCACATTCCTATTTTCTTAATTATAATCTGTCTGCATTTCCACTAACTTATGCTACTTCTCGTTGAATTTAGTGCTATTTTTTTTTTCATAATGCAGATAATTAGGTTTTAATAGCATATTTTTTTTAGTGGCCTTGCTTTGAGGAAGGAGTTTTAAACAGTATTTTGGAAGTCTTAGAACAGCCCAGTGCACTAAAATAATTATACTTCAATAATCCAGAATGATACCTCAAGGGTGCTATGGCTCCAGTGTATAATTTGTTCATATATACTTGCCTTTGATGGTAAAATTGGATTAAAAACATAAGAAAAAGAATCAAAAGAATGAAGCCAGAAAATTGATTCTTCTTGAAGGTCATTAATGTTTTCTAAAAAGAAGATAAAAAAAAAAGAACATGAAAATCTCATTCTTAAAGAAATCCTGCTTGCTTTGTTTTGAATAATCAGACTTTTATCAGTAAAAGAAAGGCTCTCATAATAATAAAACCTAATTGTTCTTTTCATCTGGAAGTGGAAAGTATTCGATGGCTGAAAAACAGCCAAAGAAAAGGGAGGGGTGGTGGGGGAGGAAGGCGGAAAAAGAAGCTTGAAGAGAATAATATTGATTGTGTGGGACTATGAGCTGAAGGACAGATTCATATTACATTGAAATATAAGGAAAAGAGGGTGTGAGGGAGAAGGGGAGAAGTGAAGGCGAGTCAACCATAACTGCAAGACAGTGTTTAATTCGGAAGTATTTTCTGTCCAATATTTGACTAAAGTATCTTTCGAGTGAATGAAAGAATTTGATATAAAAAAAAGGAAGCTTAGGGAGACAACTAAGGGGAAGTGAAATTTGCAGTGCATCTAAACACCCCTGTCCGTGTCCCCCTCTGCCCCTGAAAAAAAAAAAAAAAAAAAAAAAGAGCAGAGTGGCAAAAGTCCAATTTGGAGGTTTTGCAAAATATTGGAATGGTTTGTCTTGAATGATCAATCTTTGCAAATAAGTTTGTTGACATAAAAAGCCTGCAACAGAAATACTTACAGAATCACATAGCCATTGAGGTTGGAAGTGACCTTCTGATGTCATCTGGTCCAGCCTCCTGCTAAAGCCCAGTCAGCTAGAACAGGTTGCCTGGGACCATGTCCAGTTGGACTTTAAATATCTCCAGTGATGAAAATTCCACAACCTTCCTGAGCAGCCTGTGCCAGTGTCCTACCATTCTCAGTTTGGAAGGACTTTCATGCTCTTGAATTTGTGCTCGTTTCCTCTTGTCCTGTTAATGGGCACTACTGGGAAGAGTCTAGTTCTCTCATCTTCCCTGCCTCCCATCAGGTATTTATACACGTTGGGATGATCCCCTTGGACCTTCTCTTTTCCAGGTTGAACAGTCCCAGGTTTTCAGCCTCTCCTCATATGAAAGATGCTCCTTGGTCATCATCGTGGCCCCTTGTTAGCCCTTTGTTAGCCCTTACCTCACTTCAGTATGTCCATATCTTCCTTGTTCTGATGAGCCCAGCACTACAGATGTGACCTTACCAGTGCTGACTTGAGGTGAAGGATCACCTCTCTCAACTTGCTAGTGACACTTTTCCTGATGCAGTTATATGTCCATTTCCAGTGTTCCGTAACCTTGTCCTCCTTCATCAAGGGTAAATCTTCTAGTTCTAGCCTTTCCCATTGGTGTCAGGAGCCTGGGATTCTTCGGAATCCAGGCTGGTGATACCAATAAAGACAGAGGCAAAGAGGACATTGGGTATCTCCTTTGTCAGCACGACCTCTGGTGACATCCAAGCTAGTGCTGTGCTACCTACTGCTTGTCTCTCGTTGAGAAATGGTCCCGACTCACTTGGTTCTCATCTTCTGCTAAAATAGTTTGTTGTTTGTGGTGGTGGCTGTTGTTTACAGTTAATCATTTAAGTAAAATTAATAGGACCAAAAGAAGAACATTGGGTTGGCTGTACCCTCTTAGATGGTGCTCTAGATCTCTTCAGTGAGGGTTAGGTTGGGAGTGGAGATATTTGTCATGAATATAGCAAGCCTTTTAGCTGTTGCTGTAATCCAGACAGTAATAAAATGCATGGACTTTGAGATACTTGTATCCCGGGGCAGAAGTCTCCAAATTATCTCATTATCCCAGCCCACTGAGACAAGTAGTCCCTAAATATCCCGTATGTGTGTGCATATATGTGTAATGGCAGTTAATGTCTTCCACTGGCACCAGTGTTTTAACATCTATTTTATTTTTAAATGGGTCTCATTTCAGCCAGTTAGCCAGGGTGCTGCCGAAGCCCCGATATGAGCTGTGCTTTGCAGTGATAAATGAGTACAACTTGTCTCAAATTGTCTCAAAATCCATTTGTTTTTTGGTTTTTTTTGTTTGGTCTTTTTTTTTTTGCTTGGATCCCTTTTCAGAATTTGATGGGTGGCCTACTTTTTGGGAGATGAAAAATTATTTTCCTGCTCCTTTGTGACATTATGGCTCTTGTACACTCTTGCACAGTCTTTTGGAGGAGGCGGCATTATTAGGATGGATATTAATTATTTTCAAGCTGCTGATACATCACTTCTGCGTGGTCTATATTTGTCTCTTCATTGTTCCTCATCTCTTGCTAATTATAGGTGGTCCTGAGGGAACTGGGTTACTTAAGTTAAATAGACAAGTGTAGCGCACAGAGTGTTTTTAAAGTGTGTTTAAGTGAGAGTTGATTCATGTCACCTACTTGCTTGCACACAACCCTGGGATTTTTTTCACAATTCTGGGGGGTGAGCATACGCTCGTGCTGCTCTCACCCTCCTGTCTGGAAGTCAACTTCCCAAAGCCTCTTGCCCTCACAGCACCTAAATTCCTTTCTCTTCTTTCCAAGCTTGTTGAACAACCTGGTTATTTTGTTTCCGCCCTACCAAACATCAAATTTTTGTTGTCTTTTTGCTGCCCATTAATGTTTTTCCTCTGTTCTATCCATTACATTTTCTTAAAACCAGATTGAAGCTCTTCAGCAGATTTTTGCCATTACTGTTAACACCAGTCGTCTGACGCTGAGAAGAGAAAGAGCTTGCATGGGTTTTATTCTGGTTTTCTATTTTGCTTATCTAAAAAAGTCTCTCTCCATCTTTTTTTTTTCCTTCCTTCCTCTTCTCTTCCCCCCAACCTGCCAGCCCCTGGAAACGGGAAACACGAGAGGCCTTGTCTGAGCATCGGATTAAGAGCCAGGAAATCCTGACTCTTTCCATGACTCCTTGTGTGTGTCCTTGGGCAATCTGTCACTATTACAGACAAAAGCTGTGCGTAGCACTCTCGGCTGGAGAAATTAAAAGCCCGGTGCCTGATTCGAGGAGATTATTTTCAAATTTAGATCAAAGCATGGTAAAGGTGGAGAAGGAAGGAGAGGCTTCAGAAGACGAGTACTGGAGGAGCGGTTTGTTTGCGAGCTGCATCAATCCTCTGCGAAGGGTGATGGCTATCACTCACAGTAATTTCCTTCTTGCCGAGGCCTTTGGTTCCATCACAATGCAAGAATATACTGTTTCAGAGCTCTTACTTTCTTATTGGAAATGAAGTCAATAAATAAGTGATGAAAGAAGAGAGGGTGGACCCTTGCGTAGGTGAACCTGCGCTCAACTGCGTAAATCCAACCCTCCGAGGGTTTTCTTGGGAGATAGCTTTGGTGGGTTTTGATTAAACATATGTAAATGCTTGAGGTTTTCCTGTTTGTTTGTTTGCTTGCTTTTGCGTTGTTGGGGTTCTTTTTTGTTTTGTTTTTTTTTTTCACCTTTCACATCTTGAAGGACATGAACTCTTCCTTGCAATTTAGAAGAACTAATGGAGAACTTTTAAGACAGCCAAGGTCTGGGGTTTCTAGGTGTTGTGTCTTGGAGGTGTGGGTAGATAAATGGGATCCTTTACCTATATTTTCCATGGTAAATCAGACATGAAAATAACTTCCCAAAGTAACACAATATGGTATTATAGAGAAAGCTGCATTCTGCATTGCTTATGTGACCTCTTTGGATAAGGGTGAATGATGTGATGGGCTCTCTACGGCCATGCTACTTTCCGAGTGTATTTCCAGACATTTTAATACCGTGTCTGTTCAGTGTTCATTCACCTGACATTGCCTGTAGCTTTATTTTTGACTATTTTGACGGCTGCCATTGCTGTGGTGTCGTGAGTGGCAGTTTTCTATTCAGCAGGAGCTATTTGGTCTGGCTTAAGGTAGCCCTTCCATCTCCCCTGACCTCTTGTTCCTGTCACCTTGTCTCTTCCCTCTGCTCCTGCTCTATCCTGTGGCAATGCAGCAGGTGGGGGGGAAGTTTTGCAAGAGCATTTGCTTATTGTTTAAACTGCCACCGAAGAAACACATACTTCTACAGGGAAATTCATTAGTGAAGGCTATTATGGTCTTTGGGTAATCTTTGCTGTTCATGTGGTGAGAATAAAAGGCTGAGCTCGGGTTTGGTTTTGAATTATTGAATGCCTGTGTATGGGGTCTTTCTCCCTGTTTTTGATAGTAGTGGTTTATTTAGAGGGAGGATGACAAAGTTCTGAAACTCAGAATCTTTCTGGTCATGCCATGGTATGTAAAAAGTCATTGTCTCAGAAGGTCACTGTCCCAGTGCCAGAGAAAGTGGGGTCTGTCTGATCTCCGCTTCCGGAGCGGTAACTTCCATTTCCCACTCTCTTGCTCTGTTGACAGGCTGGGATGGGAATCTGACAAAAAGACTCTTTCAAAAAGTGTTTAGCTCTGGATTGTGTGCTGTCAGATGTTTGTCCTAGCTTTTGTGATCAGTTTTGACCCCACAGACTTGCAGCAGTTGGTGTGGTTTGTAGGTAGGACCACAAAGAAATTTTGTGTTCCATAAATTTAGTCCCTTGCCATTGCAGGTGACACATCATTTATCATCAATTAGTCAAACTCCATCTTAAAATCTCTTTGGTTCCTCGTACAAACTTTTCTTTTGGAAGGCCAGTTTGTTTTCTTTCAGTGGCTTCAGAAGATATCATTAACTGATGCATTCATCAAAATTTTCCAATTCTGTTCTACCACAGATTAAGTATTTAGAGTCGTCTGATGCCTGTCAGGGGCAGGAATCCATAAGTCATTTATGAGTCTAGATTTGACTCCGAAAAGCACTTCACCACATCAGTAATTGCCTCCCTTGGACAACCGAGTTAATGGAGCTGCTCCGAGCTGTTCATATGTGTGCGTCGAATCAGTGATGCAGGGCCAAGTTCAACTTCTGTTCTTGTTGATGAATTTATTAGAATCAAAAGGATGTGTGAATTTGTCTCAGGTCAAAATTGTTTTCTTCAGTATTGTTTTCAAAGAGATAATCCTTCCTTACTGTTTCGCTAATTTAATAGACTGATTCTCTCATGGGTGACTACTGACGGGAAATGCTTAGGAAGGATGTGCCTTAAACATACTGATGTCAGAGATAATTGTATTAAACCTTCTTAAAATGCAAAAATAATTTGATACCAGCAAAATAAACCTCTAGTGTGCAGAAATCACATTGTCACATTCTTCAGTCAGTTGTTCCCGTAGGCCAGAGGAAAGCTCTTTCATAGTGGAAGACATAAGGGACTTCGATAAAGTCTAGACAACCATTTTAGTTTCTTATGATATTATTAGTCCAACTTCTGAGAGTCAGCTGTGCTGGGAGTTCCCACTGGTGAGGACCCAACCTGCAGAAAGGCTTGCCTGTATCTCAATAGTTAAATTTTATTAATTTAGTACATTATGTCCTACTCCTATAAGAAATCATCATGGAATGGACTCCACAGGTCAAGAAGGACAGAGAACTGCTGGAGAAGGTACAGCAAAGGGCTACGAAGATCATGAGGGGGCTGGAGCATCTCTCTTATGAGGAAAGGCTGAGGGACTTGGATCTTTTTAGTCTGAAGAAGAATGAGGGGGGGAATTTGACCAATGCCTAGAAATACTTCAAGGGTGGGTGTCAAGAGTCTGGGGCCAGTCTTTTTTCAGTGGTGCCCAGGGACAGGACAAGAGGGAACAGGCACAAACTTGTGCACAGGAAGCTCCATCTAAAAGTGAGGAGGAACTTTTTGACTTTGAGGGTGGCAGAGCCCTGGCAGAGGCTGCCCAGAGAGGTGGTGGAGTCTCCATCTCTGGAGACATTCCAAACCCGCCTGAACACATTCCTGTGCAACCTGCTCTTGGTGACCATCCTTTGACAGGGGGGTTGGACTAGATGATCTCCAGAGGTCCCTTCCAACCCCTTATTGTTCTGTGATTCTGTGAATACGGCAATAAACAAAGTCATAATATACACCGTACGTCTTGTGACACCTTCCTCCCCCCATAAACTTTTGGCTTATTGGCTTTTACTATTGTATGAAATTAACTGTACATCTTGACATGAACAATTTTAACTTGCAGGACTGGGGCTTGAGCACCGCCTACTTTAAAAAAAAAAAAAAACACCCAAACTTGAGAGCTTTTATTTTCAATTATCTTATTGTTGAGGAAAAGATATTCTAAAAATGGTGAATGTTGTACTTTCTTATTTTCTTCGAGGCCAGTAACTGTTCTTTTTAGTAAGAAAACATATGGTTTCATGAGTTTGAGTCTTGAAACGGATGATTTCAGCTTTTTCTTCTGACTGCAGCTGGCAAAAGAATGTGCTCAATCCTTGGAAATGAAAGGCAGTTTGACCTTGTAATGGCTGTAGGGTCAGAAATCCACACTGTAAACATACCCAATACAATTTAGGAGCTCAAATCTCACTTAAACTCCTACATTCTTCTGAGGATTTGAAAATGTTTTATTACCATTTCATTATCAGCATTAAGCAGTGAAACTGTTGTTTATTGAAAACCCGGCCTTTTAACAGGCATCGTGACATTGTACAAGAGCAGGGTGACTTGGGACCAAAGGACAGCCCTGCTCAGACTGTGTACTCCTGGGAACAAATCACAGAAGGCAAAGACTTTTCCCCTAAATATGCCTTAGTTGTTGTGATTTTTGCGTCTTTTTTTGGGTATATCTTTGTTTCATGGGATAGAAATGAATGCTATATTTAAATTATTTTTTCCCTTCATCTTCTTGGTTAGCGCTTTTATTGCAGCCGTATCATCTTCCAAACACCTGTTCCCATTTTAACTCAATCCTAATCTCTTGCCAAAAACTGAACAGCGGTAGGAATGCAACAGTCCCAACAAGGTGTTAAAAATAAAATAGTAGTTGATACTTAAATACCCATTTATATACACAAACAAATTAATCCTCATACCGCATGCGGGGAGGTTTTTATTCTCATTCCAGTTTTAACTGCCAGAGAGAATTTAAGCAGCTAATTTTTCAAACTCACTTTGTTTTCCATAAAGTTTTCAGAAGATAACCCAATGAAGACACCTGTTCAAACTATATCGTTTTGGGGTTTTACTTATGCATGCCATGTTCTCCTGTAATCTCCTCTACCTTGCTTTTTTGAGTTATGGTAGGGTGACCATTTGGACGATATTAATTGCATGTAAATGTGAGTGCACAACATCCTACCCCTTGTAAAAGGTATGATTTATTTCTGTTGTTCTCTAACGCATCCATTCTGCATCATGTACCCTCTGGCCCTTCCCCACATCTTCTTGGTATTTCAAATGGTACTTCAGGTACCATTTCTTAGCTATCAGTCTTTGGCAGACTTTCTTGTTGGATATAAATGAAAGGGTTTGGAGAGGAAAGCAAAAACAGACTGGAACTTCTCCCGCCAGGCCATCAGCAGGTGGTGTGTTAACCAGAAGCGGTTGGCTGGTTTCTTTGTTGCCTCTTTGTTTTTAAAGCACTTTACCACTGTAGTTCTTACTACAGCTTTTCATGACAGTTGGTTTGGAGGCAGAGCAGGTGACCTCTGGTGCTGTTCCATAGTTTCTCCTCTCGGTTTTACCAGTCTGGTTTTCTGTAGCATCTTGGTGTAAGAGATGAGAAAGTTGTCTTACGAGTGGTCTCAGGCTCTCAACAGGCAGCTAAATTTGGACAACGAGAGAAAGACTGATTTTCATTAAATTAAAATTCAAAAGTGCATCGACCTACAACATTAAAAGACATTGAGGTGCTGGAGTGTGTCCGGAGAAGGGCACAGAAGCTGGTGAGGGGTCTGGAGAACAAGTCTGATGAGGAGAGGCTGAGGGAGCTGTGGGTGTTCAGCCTGGAGAAAAGGAGGCTGAAGGGAGACCTTCTTGCTCTCTACAACTCCCTGAAAGGCTGTAGAGAGGTGGGGGTCGGTCTGTTCTCCCAAGTCACAGGCGATATGACAAGAGGAAATGACCTCAAGTTGCACCAAGGGAGGTTCAGGTTAGAGATTAGGAAAAATGTTGACACAGAAAGTGTTATTAAGCCTTGGAATGGGCTGCCCAGGGAAGGGGTTGAGGCACCATCCCTGGAGGTATTTAAAAGCCGGGTTGACACAGTGCTTAGAGACATGGGTTAGTGATGGTTTTTATCAGAGTCAAGTTGATGGTTGGACTCGATCTCAAAGGTCCCTTCCAATCCAAGGCAATTCTATGATTCTGTGATTAATATCTAATGCCTCTGGTGTCTTGCCAGCACTGAATCCTGCAGATAACTATTGCTGTTACACTGAAAGTTGTGGAGAGCATGAGGGAAACCCAAATAATTCTTTTAGTTGCTACTTGTATGATAGCCTTGATAATGCACCACACCAATTACGTTTCTGTTTCATTTAGTGTGAATGCTTGTCTACACCTCAGATTTTAGCAAGAGATACAGTTTTCTCCTCCTCTCTCCTTATGTTTACAGTTCAGTTCCTTGTTCTCTTTAGCTTTCCACCGTGTTGCTTCTAAAATTGAAATAGTCTAAGCCTAAAAATAGTCTATTTTTACTCCCATTAAGGGGAGAGGAGGGAGAAGAAAAGACAAGAAACACAAGCAAGAAACAGATATCTCCAGCCAGGCCCTGAAGAAGATTCTGGCTCGCAGATTTTACCTGCTGCTGCAGCTGGGGAACAGTTATTTTTGTGGTGATCTGGCTTTTTCTAGGGAAAGAGTGTGAGCATCCCCTACTCTAGTATATGAGCCATAGGACAGGCTGGAGGTAAATCCGGATGAAAGGTGTATTGTGTGGGTTTAGGGGAGAAGGATTGATTGGTGTGAGGAGAAAAATGTTAGGGGGGTAGTGGTGAAAAATAGGAGGAAGAAGATTTGAGTTAATGTGGTAGATGGTTCAATATTAGGGAATGATAGAGAAAATGTTAGCATATGGTGAAGGGTTAATTTGAGTTGGAAAAATAATAGAAGAGTATATTATTAGAACATAGTCTATATTGATATATTTGAATATATTCCAATATAATAGAATATATTCTTATAGGTAATAGAAGACTATATTATTCATTTTTCTGGATGTAACACTTCAAAGTCACCTTCCTGTGTTAGAGTTTGCTGCAATACTTCATGGCTCAAGTGACAAGAAAAAGAGGTGGAAGGAAGGAGACGTTTGCCAGCCTAGGGTCCTGCTGAGCATGCTATTGTGTAGTAAAGACCAAGAACCAGTGCTTCTCACATTCGTTAGCACTTGCTTCTTTTTTCAGACTTAATAGGATTGGAATACAGTAACAAGGTATTGTGCTGAGAATAGGATGCTTCATAAATTACGTTGCAGAGAGCACCACCAAAGAGCTCTAATTGAGCGCAACAGCCAGGTAAAATGGCCAAAACATCACACATCTGGGTAAGGCCAGATCAAAGAAATAAGTGCATAGTGTGCTGACTGATCTCCGATCTCACACCTGACATTGCACCTTATCAGCTTACTTCTGAGAGAGATGATTCCACGGCACTGTTGAAGAGAGATTAAGTCGCTGCTTAGTTGACCCTATTTATTCCCTCTGGAATTAGGTACAATTTACTTGCTTTGTGGCCAAAACTATAAGCCCATATCTCTCTCTATGTAGACCCTTCTTTTAAATGACATCAGACTGTGCATAGTGCCTTTTTCAGGCCTTTTTCATTCTTTTCCTCAATGCTGAAGTATTCTTAAGAGGTGCAGTTGCTGGATGTTACAGCAGAAGCAGTGTGTCACTCCTTTCCTTTTCAGGGGAAGATACAGCCCTGCTTGGGTGGTGTTGATGCTGGTTGAAAAAAAACTCAGTTGAACCAGATTCCCAGGAGTTCAAAGAAATCTAGTGGTAGGAGAACTGCAAAAAAACAGAGCAGAGTTTTGGACTGACCTGACTGCCAGGAAAGGACAACAAGTTGTCCATGAGCCAGCAATGTGCCTTTGTGGCCAAGAAGGCTGATGGCTTTTTGGGGTGCGTTAAAAAGAGCATGGCCAGAAGGTGAAGGGAGGTTGTCTTCCCCCTCTAGTCTGCCCTCCTGAGGTCCCATCTGGAGTACTGTGTCCAGTTCTGGGCTCCCCAGTTCAAGAAGGACAGAACTGCTGGAGGGGATACAACAGAGGGCTATGAAGATGATCAAAGAAATGGAGCACCTCTCTGATGAGGAAAGGCTGAGAGATGTCAGTCTGTTTAGCCTGGAGAAGAGGAGACTGAGAGGGGATCTAATCGATGCTTCTAGATATCTAAAGGGCAGGTGGCAAGAGGATGGGGTCAGTCTCTTCTCAGTGGTGCTCAGTGCTAGTGACAGGACAAGAGGCAACAGACACAAGCTGGAACACAGGATATTTTGTCTGAACACGAGGTAAAACTTCTTTACTGTGAGGGTGGCAGGACCCTGGAAGAGGCTGTCTAGAGAGATGGTGGGTTCAGAACCCTTCTGGATGTGTTCCTGTCAAGCCTGCTTTGAGTGACCCTGCTCTGGCAGGGGTTGGACTAGATGATCTCCCCAGGTCCCTTCCAACCCCTACAACTTTACGCTTCTGTGAAACTGGCCCAGAGCAAATCCTGCTGTGACAGGGAGCTGCAGGTGAACGTGTGGAATATGGGGTTGGACTGCAGGCCTTGCAAAGGGTGGCAAACGTGACCTTCTCTAATTCAGCTTTGTGCAACACCTTTCAGCGAAGTGAAAGTATTTTAGGAGCTACATCATATGTTCCAGTTTGGTGTGCCAAGGGTTAATTTCTTTGCGTATCTCTAGCTTTAGGATGTAGGTAGAATGCAGTTACTTGCTTGGTTTAGGTTACCTTATGTCTCCCAACTGCCCATAGATCTATGTGCTGGAACAAATGTCTTTTCTACGGCAGTTTAAAGCCACTTGATGCAGAAAAATAAATGGTGCTCAAATTGCCTCGTTACTGTGCTGTTCGGTGTGGAAATTACTGCAGTAGCAACCAAACATCATCTGGTATTGACTGAGAAAATCCAAAACTTTGTGGGTTTTGTGGCCTGGTTTGCTTTGGATCAGTAATTGCAACACAACGTTAATACTAAGTTCCATCTCCAACTGTGGTTTTCATTCAAGACAGAAACTAGTTAAGACTGACGAAGGTAACTAATACCACTGTTTCTGAGGGTTCTACAAGAAGTAACGGCTGCAGTGGAAAATATAAGTGTTAGAGGCTAATGAGGAAGGCTAGGCAAAAGACAAAATAATGCCATAAAAGGACTTCCTGTATCTATGTGCAAAGAAACAAAAGATTAATAGTATTCTCAACTTAACCTTAAAAAAAAAAAAAACCAAAAAAACTTTTCATTTTTTTCATGCAAAGAACTACTTGATCTAAAATAAAGAAAAATTGGTTGTCTTCATAGAAAATAAAAACATGCAGCGATTTATTTTCTACTGTTTTTGCAGCTGTTTATAGTTTTCCCTCTAAAACCTGGGCAAGCTTCAGCAGGCAACTGTTACATTAGCAAAGAGATAGCTTGCAGTTCACGTGTGCAGCCTGGGACTTAGGAGGAGTGTCTTGGTTTTTCTCATCTATCTCTGTCACGTTTCAAATCCAGCTTCATTCTTATAAGAAATGAATGCTTTTAGGAAGGATTAGTTGAGAGAATGCATGCTGATTTATAGATGGGCTTATTTCATAAGTCCTGAAGGGACATTACCAGATTGATTGAGAAATCATATTTAAAAAAAAAGAAATCCTTGATTTGGTCACAATTAATTCCACTAGCAATTGAATTGAAGGAATCTTGAATTCTCTTTCTGCTTGGATGTTTTGGTTGTATTTTATCTTCCCCAGCTTGGACAGAAGAAGAAAGTGATTCATCAGAGTGACATTCTTCTAATAGGTTTCTTCTTGCAATGGAGACTGGAAAGGCCATAGGTTTACAGTGCCTTTCGTGTTGTACAGAAGAGGACTTGCCATCCCTCAGTCTTCTCCTAGAAGTGCTGGGGAATTTGCTTTTTTAGATGATAGGTCTGCTGAAACCAAATTCTCCCCAGCTTTTGTGGTCACCTGGGTTCCTCTGCTTCTGTGGCAGTGTAGCACTGACCAAAAATCTGTTCCCTGTAAGATCGTAGAGCTTCTTGAAACAACTGTTCTTTGAGATGGGAAATTTCTTGCAGGTATGTACCTTAAAGAATGATCTTGACCTCCTGTGGAGTGAATGAGGTAAGAGCCCTTCACAAAATGTCCTCTCCTCCACATCCAAATCTCAGCCCCATAGGGGTTGGTGGGTCATTGCAAAGCTGCCATTCCACACACCCTTATTCTTCAACCCAATTTGCAGGGTGTTCTCTTGCCAGGGTAATGTAGTTCCACACCACGTGCTACTGTTGACCTCATTATCGCCGTCACCACGTTGTTCTGTGCAGCAGAGTGCTGAGAGAGTATGCTGGATATATTTTAGTTTGTCTCCACTGGAATTCCAGCATGATAATGATAGTCATGAAGGCTTTTATACTGACTCTAGCTAGATCTTAGCTTCTTGTTTCATTAAATATTTCAAACTTGGCTTGTCCAACTATATCTCTTCAGTCAACCTGTAGTGTATTGTTTTAGTGACCTTTTCAAGGGGCTCGTACTCCTCTAGTGACATTTTTGTTTGAAATTCTCTGTTTTCCGTGGCAAAGACTTAAGTCTTACCAGCCTGGTGGTGTGAAGCTCTGCTGCTGTGAGCACGGTCTGGTGGTTGCTCAGTTTGCTTAGTCCGAAAATGCTGAGGAACGGTAATGACATAAAACACTTTTTCGTATTCTGGTGCCCGCTCAAAACCAGACTTCCCACCGTGTGGCATTTAAAGCATGTTGGGAAACTTTCCCTGTCTGAGAGAACCTGAAACAATTATTTTTGACATGTTGTGGTAAGCGGCTGCCACTGATTTGCTGTGCAGGGGACGTTAGAGCAGCCAAGTCCAGTTACAGGAACTCTGTGGCACAGGGGATAGAGGGCTGGGGTGATGTGACATTCAGCTGTCATCCCAAGAACCTGGAATGTAGAAGAGAAAAAAAAAAAAACCCAAAGAATTAAATATCAGTGTAACAGAGGGAACTTTGCAGCTGCAGTACAGCCAGGGAGTTTGCATGCTACCAGGAGGCCATCTTAAGGCAAGTAAATCCTACCCTGTCAAGGCAGGGACATCTCTGGCTCCTCTCATTCTTCTAGTAGTGAATACGCTGCCTTCCTCTCCAGTTTCCTCTTAAAAATGCCTTTGGCACTTCCCCGGGAGCAGTCTCAGAGAGGTGGGGGTAACACACAACAGCCTGGTGGCATTCAGTCTGGAGAAGACAGCTGCTTTTTTATGGGCCTGTGGATTCAGTGGGGGCGAGTGTAAATATAGCAGTTAATGTTCTCTCCCGTCTCTGCTCATCGAACGCCATCTGCTTTGTGTCCCTTCATTCACGCCGGTGCCAACGCGTGTTTCTGGAAGGGGTTATTTGTGCATTGGGCGGACGCGGTCCCTGACCGTTGGGTGAGAGTGAGCATGTAAACTCTGCGGCGTGAGTAGGCAGGAGAGCTCTTTTAAGTTTTAGTGTGGTTATTTATAACCAGCCACTGCCAATAGCTGCTGATCCACAGGGCAATGGTAACAGCTGTACGACGCTGCTGGCTCTGGTCGGGGAAGAGGACTCTTATGCCTTTGGTTTCTCCGTCCCTCCTCAGCAGCTGTGGGAACACCAGGACTTTGAGCAGAGTTTATCAGAAACCAGATGTGTATAGAGGTGGCACCTGGACACGGTGCAGCAGCTTTAGAGGTGGTATCAGGCAGGATTATGGCCTTTTTTTTCTGTTTATGTACTTTGTCGCTGAGGTTGTACAAGTGCGTTATTAAATGCAGGGTTTATTTTTAACACGTAGGCTCAATTCCTCCGATTCTTAAGGTAGAGGTGTGTTCTATGGACAGGGCATCTTGGTTGCGCCGTAATTTCAACCACCCAAGCAGTTATATTAGCTATAATTATTAAGGTTTGAACCGTAACACTAAGCACTAGCCGTAGTTTTTCGCGATAATACAAATCTATGTGAATTAGAATTTGGACTGAGGCTTTGTGTATACATTATCTTCCCAATCCAGCTGTACACGTGGAAGGAAACAGTCTCTCCCCTGTGATCTGCCAAGCCCTCCCTTTCTAGTTTCAGGGATAAGTCAATAGAATTACCGCAGACCAGAGTTTTGTGGACCGATCTGATTTCACCAGACACTAGGAAGAAAGCTTGTAATGTCATTTTGTGGGGAGACAGGAACAGTAAGGTGCAGCAGAGGGATACCATTGACGCTCTGAAGTTAATGTCTTCCACCACTCTAGATCTAGGAGAGAAGGTCTGCCCACAGCTGTCCACATCTTCTTGGGAAGGTTATTCCCTTCCTGCTCACTCGGATGGCATGGCATGGCTTCATTACCTGTCAGCCTTCAGTGGAAATGAATGCATAGAATCATAGAATGGTTCAGGTTGGAAGGGTTCTTAAAGATCATGGAGTTCCAACCCCCTGTCCCTGGGCAGGGACACCTCCCAACAGACCAGGTTGCTCCAAGCCCCATCCAGCCTGGCCTTGAACCCCTCCAGGATGGGGCAGCCACAGCTTCTCTGGGCAACCTGGGCCAGTGTCTCACCACTTTCACAGGAAAGAATTTCTTTCTAGTATCTCATCTAAACCTCCCCTCTTTCAGTTTAAAACCATACCCCCTTGTCCTATGACTCCCCTCCCTGATCAAGAGTCTCTCTCCTGTAGCTCCTTTATGGACTGGAAGGGGTTATAAGGTCTCCCCAGAACCTTTTCTTCTCCAGGCTGAACGTCCCCAACTCTCTCAGCCTGTCCTCACAGCAGAGGTACTCCAGCCCTCTGAGCATCTTTGTGACCCTCCTCTGGCCCTGCTCCAACAGCATTTGGTGGTGTTTGTAGGCTGAAGCCTTATTGGTCTGAAATCAGTCACCAGTAACGACTCTGCAGTTGTTCAGCCTTACCCGATTTCACACCAGCACATGGGCAGGATTAAAGCCCTGGGTATCTCTTTATGTACAGATCATCTGCTTGCAGTAGATAGGATTTAAGGCGGCAGTCGATGTTGTGTTCTTCTAGACCATGATGTAATGTTATGAACTGTGTACGGTAGTATTTAAAAATCAGTCTAATGTTCAAAGAAGACAACGACAAAACATCTTTTATGCATTTAAGCTTCAGTTTTGAGATTAGTAGTGGAGTTTTATTCTCTGGTGTGCAATGGAAAAGCAAAACCAGAGCAGTCCTCTGTCAGGAAGCATTTGTAGGTTTAATAGTTTCATTATTCTTCTGCTGAAACCAAAGCATATGTAACTACTTGCAACCCGCTATTTTCCTTTGTAATTATGCAGGAGTAAACAGAAGTGCAATTGCCTCTCTAATACTGAAGAGAAATTCTGCAGTACATCATCTACCTACTTGTGTTTAACTCTTGGGAGAGGCATAGGTATTAGAAACTCTGTGTCATAGAATTCCGTGCCCTCAGCTTTGACAGAAATACAGAGATCTTTATTTATGCAGGATCCACTTGATCTCCTTTAAAGAGAATACAAACCTAAGAAGAGTTTAGAAGTTTGTGTCAGAGCACAGGAATGCATCTTTTGGCATCCAGGTTGTTTTCCTCTTTTGTTGAAATAAGGATCTGGCTTCTTTTCTGGTTTTTGCAACTGATGGAAAGATTGAACTGTTTTTCCTTTGCGTAGCTGAGAAAATAATTTTCTCCTGGAGCTGCGTTTCCCCTGTCTGTTGTCAGCTTCCCAAGACAGATTGTATTCACTGGATTTGCAGATTGCATTTCTTTAAAAAATATATTGTTGAGCTGCCTCTAGTCACGCTTCTGCTTCTCCTGCAGCAGTCTTTGCTCTCCCCGCACACCCGGCGTTACCACTTGGGTAGAAGAGATTTCTTTCCAGCAGCTTCTGCCATCTGGAACCACCACCTCCTATCCTCTTCCTTCATTAGATCGCGATAACTTTTCATATATTTTCTGGAGTTGTTATAAATTCTTTTCTTTCACCTGTCACTCCTCAGTGTTTGACTCTGCGACCGGATGCTTCATTTAGTAGGAAGTGCTCTTACTCCACTGGTTTCTGCGAGATTTTTATCGTGTGAAGTCAGGAAGATGCTCTTGAGGCACAGCTCAATGAAACACTCTGTAAAATAAAACGTTATTAGAAAGTTTCAGAAAGACTGAAACCTATAACCCTATAACTGCTTTCTCCCTACTGAGGAGAGAATATTGCCGGCCTCCTTTTTTTGTAGCTCCTCGTAAAAGAGTTTCCACCAGCACAGTGCTGCTGTTTCACTCGTCTGGGTGCGTGTGTGGACAAAATTGTCACCGAGTCACAGAATGGCTGAGGCTGGAGGATCCATCTGGAGTGGTTTTGTGAGATATGTATGCCTGCAGTATTCTGCTGCTCCCTCTGTATTGATATCTCTTAAAATGCTTGAAAACAGGGAGTTTGTGTTTGTTTGTTATCCAGAGGTCTTAGGCAGCTTCTGGCTCCATGGAAACCAGTGGGGTGAAGTGCTGAGATGCACGTGATACTCTGAGATTGAATAAGATTGTCGTCTCCAGAAAGACTTGAGAGGAAATGAAAAAAACAATGTATTTTATCATACAAGTAAGGATGCTAGAGTACAAAAATCAGTTCTTAATGATGGATCAATATTAGGTATCTTGAGTCCTTCAAGAAGAGGACAATGTGTTGAGATAAGGTCAATAAAAAATCTTTGAATAAACTGATTGGAGAACTGACTTTTGTTCTGAATTTACTGATAAACCCTAGGTTGTAGATCAGATAGCTGTTTGGCATGCTATTTTTCTTTCGAAGTGCACTAGTGGTGGTGAAATACTGGGTTTGCAGACTTCACTGAAAGAGTTGCTACTAGACCCACAAGAGGCCAGTAGTTGTCTGTCTTGGAGAGAAAGTGTCCCAGTACATGGATACTGGGAGAGAACCATTCAGTCCCACCTTCCCAACCTACAGCAAGTCATTTATTCTGAAGAACATAAAGTTTATTAGTTTAGAAATCCAAGAGCCTCTACAGTAACAGTGATGGTAAAGCAATACTTTATAAGTTGGGTAAGGTGGAACTTCATCTCACTTGGTTTTGTTCTCAAACATCTTCATGTGTTGCAGGTGTTTTTTAATGATTTTTGTGTGTTACCCCTTTTCTGTTTAGCTGTGCCAACTACAGGAATGATCTAATATGCTCTTCATTTACATCGGTAGTAAATATAAATGCAGACAGTGATAAATTATTCCTTTTGATGTTTTTCATTTTACTGGGCAGTAGGGGAGCCTAGCAGTCTAGGGAAACATTGTGTTGCAAATAACCCTCTCAAAGGAGTGAAAAACCATATTTCATGCATTGTAAAATATAGCAAGTAGTCAAATTAAACCAATATATCCACTGTAATGATACCTCAAAACTGGGTATCAAAGGAGCCTGCCGTCTTGGGTAGAAAAATCTGCCTGAAGTTTTGAATCCTGTGAATTGAGATGGTTATTGCTTTTCTTCATTTTCCTTTTTCGTCCTTGCCATGCAATAAGAGTAAACTTGGGAACTTTTAAGAAACATGTATTAGGTATAAATGTGGTGGGAAAGTAACACTGCTCTCAAATACAGCCTCTGCTCTCTTACTGCCTAAGCGTGGGGTTTTTTGAAGTGAAAAGACAATTACAATGTGTAATTTCAGTTATACAATGAAACATCTTTGTTTCACCTGCAGCCTGGAGACTAATCACTTTTCCCTTCCTTTTCACAGGTTGCCTTTTTGAAGATGTGAAGAATGTGGATATCTGTGTTGAAAACTCTTCTCCAGCTAACTTCCAACGGTGTGACTTCTAGAAAAAGATCGACTGGCAACACAAGTCAGACCAGGGGTGTGGTGTGTTATCCTTCATATCGGGATGTGTTTCAAAACCAAAGAGGGGGAAGAGTTAACTTTTGCATCTGGTACGTTCTTAGATGTAATTAAGAGTGACCTACCTGTCCCTCCTGTCATGGCCAGCTGGCATGGTTGTTATGATCTCTTCATTGCCAAAAAGAAATTATCTTAGCACTACCTTTATCAGTGTTTGACAGTGACCTGTATGTCCCTGGGAAAACTCACATTTGGTAGCAAAGAGAGGTTTTAAAACCTTTAGTGTCATGGGTACTAACGTAAGTTCTTTGCTTCCTTCGTTCGGGTAGTTAGAGGTCCATCTTTAAAATACAAAATCTGTTTTTTGTCAAACCTAGATGTTTATCATGTGTATAGTTTCCACAGTAAAGTTTACCTTCATTCTTGAGTGAGAAGGGGGACATTTTCTGTATTCCTACTCCTCGTATAGAGTTTATTTTTTTTTTAATTGATAAGGTTTTGGTGAAATGATCATAATGTACGAAGTGTTGGACACCTCCTTTGGGTTTTACACATCCAGAGACGAGTGGCTGAGGCCTCCCAGCACCCGGTCTGGATATCATCTTAATTTTTATGTTCTTATTTTGGTTTTCCGTATTGAAGGAAGAACAAAAAATATTCTGAGTTTTGTATTCAGGGACCAAATTATCTAGCTCCAAGGTATTTTGTATACGCACCAACGTTTAGTCATTTTATGAATAAAATATATTTGCTAAATCAGTTTACTGTTTTTTTCTGCTTAATTTCTGTGGCAGTTTCAGCTCCCAGAACGTGACTGAGAGCAATTTGCAGGTGGAAGACATCCATATCACACAGAAATATGCCAAATTTAAAGTCTTTTCTGACCTATTTAAATACTTCCCATTGTGGTTTTGTGTGTATGCAGTAATCTTAGGTCAGAGAATAGTTATGCTTTTGAGGTTCAATCTCTGTCACGTCCTGCCTCGTTTGGGATTGTGGCCATAAAGAGTTAATCTGCCTCCGGTAACGTACATGGTTCCAAAATGAGGGGGTTTTGGGGGGGAAAAACCCCTTCCAGAGGTGAAAGAGAAGTCAGCTCCATCTTGCTTGGTTTGTGCTGTGATTTGGATTTGTGGTTTGGATTTGTGGCTCCACAAATCCACCAAAACATTAATGTACTGGTACCAGACCGATGCCTTGACTGTAGCTGAACCTTCTATTTCTTGCTCTGCCCCCACTTTAACCCAGTGATTAAGCTGAGGGTGGGCAAGAGGTTAGGAGAGGGGGACACAGTGGGGACAGCTGACCTGAATTGGCCAGAGGGTGTTCTGTACCACATGTCATCAAGCACAGCAGTCAGAACAGGGGGAAAGAGAAAGAAAGAGAGAGAGGGGCATCTTCCAAGGTGGTGATTGCTCAGAGAGTAGTTGTGCATCGGTTTGATTGCAGGAGATGATGACTTATTGGCTTTGCATCACTTGGCTTTGTGGTGGTTTGGTATTGTGCCTCTTCAAAGAGTCTTTCTTCTCAACAAGTTTTCTTGCTTTTGCTTTTCCTGTTCTCTGCCCCATCGTGCTGGTGGAGGAAAGGAGGTGGGGACTGAGCAGCTGGGTGGGTGCTTAGCCACTGGTGGGGGTCAACCCGCCACAATCACAAGCAGAAGCTGTCCCCAAAAGAAAAAAGGAATAAATCTTTCTGTTCCAGCTTCCCTCCCATCTGGGGACATTCTCCTTCCCTGGGTTCCCACTGGCCACAGCTGCCCATCTCTGTCTGTATGAGGGGCAGGGACAATTTGACACACTTGGTGTCATGGTGCTCTTTCCTCAGTTCTAGCTCCGAGACCTCAGTTAACATTTAACCACTGACATTCTCTGGAAAATACCAGACTACATCTGGTAATAAATAAATGCCTCGGACCTGTTACCATTTGATCATAAATTTCTTTAGCCACATTCTGAAGAAAAGTGGGTTTAATACTTTCCCGGGTACCAGACATTGCTCAGGACTCCTGTTTCTGAAAGACAACTTTCTTGGCTTTTTTCTCTCCTCCTGTTTCTTATGTGATCTTTCCTACTAAACCAGTAGCAAATTTGAGGTGTGACAGCTTCATTTGACGCTTCCTTGCATTCAAGCCGCTTTATAGAAGCAAAACTTGGCCATTTTTTCAGGATTACTGTAGCAGTGAACCGTAGGCGTTCGCAAACGGTGGACTTGGGTTCAGAAGAACTACTGAGTTCCCCTCAAGGCTCCTTCCTTGGCCTTTGCCTCTATTTCTCTCCCTGTTGAATAGTGTGGTGCTTGTTGACATCAGCATTTGGAAAATTTGTGTAAGTGCCAACTATAATTAATGACAGGGGTTATTTTCTTATAATTCAGAGTTAGTGGTACATTTGAGTCTAGTCTAAACATTGTGTTTGGATACGTCCCTAGCAGAAAGCTTGTTTGGTTTTGAAGTGTGCAGATGGTAGCTCCATGCAGATGGAAAAGCGTGCACCAAGATAGGAGTTGGCCTAGAAGTTGTGTGCTTGGAAAATATTTGGTCCTTCTTATCACTTGCCCTCTCTCCCCAGCACTTTTTTTTGGGGTTTTTTTTT